>JASAUF010000364.1:4825000-5094610 GCA_030180095.1 Magnolia changhungtana | reverse complement strand
GCAACGAGTTCTTCACGACCACCTCATGAAAGGAGGTCGAAGAGGGACCACGATCGAGCCCCTTGCACGAACATTGGATGCGGGCCGATATCGCGATCAGGAAGTGGTTTTCGAAATCACAGTGGGGGACCGACCATTTGCCGAAAATGACGTGTTAGATCGACTCTTGCATCAAGGTTGGGGACCTATTTTTTAAGGTAATTTTTCAGCCAATGAACATGATGTCTGGTTTTCTGTTAGTTATTGTGAAGTGTCGGCCCACTGGGATTTTGTGTTCATGTGGAACGTGGTGATTCCCATCAGAGTAAAACATGTGGAACATACTTGGCTTGTGTGGGAACGGTCCATATCCCTATAGACACTAGGAACTTGAGCATCACAACACGGAGTGGTGACGGGAGATTGTGTGGCCACCTCGTGGAATTGGAGGAGAGATGGTAGCTTGAAGCAAAGTAGTTCCAATTTATAGGCATGTTGCACTACATCTTCACACATAATTTATATCCGAGAAGGGAAACAGCATGGGGCTTAAATGCTATCATCTATGTAGAGAGATAATGTGCGAGATAGGGCGTGGGGAGAATGTATGTTAATGCCCTCCATTATCCTTTACCATATAGTGAAGGTCTTGAGAGACGAGAAGAGAATCTCTCCCTCCCATTTCATCGCCTAATTTGCAAGAGTACTAGCCCGAAATAATGGGTTCGGGCCATCCATCCAGCCCTTCCAAATTCTAAAAAGAGTGATAGCAGAAGACACCTTCATCGCATGCAATGTGGCCCAGACAAGAGGTAAAATGCGAGTTGAAAGTACAAGGTGATGAGATGGCTAAAGATGAAGAAGAAGAGAAGAAAGAGCGGCGAAGAGGGATGAAATTTGAAGAAGAAGGAGAGGGTGATATACAAGTGAGGTGCCCAATGCACGTCAGGGTTTAGATGAGCGTGTAGGGGCAATCGAGGCGAGTATATCTGAGATTAAGAAGGACCAAGACTATCTGAAGCGTAAGATAAAGAGTATGCATCAAATGATAAAGGTGGTGTTGTGTTGTGTACAGAAGGAGGAGTGCCCCTCCTCATGGGACTCAAGGTATCACACAGTAGGGAGTGATGTGATGCATATGAACTCATTCACTTCTGTTAAGCCGTGTTAGTGTTATGTGCTTTGTGTTTACTATGTAGTAAGAAGTGGATCATTTCCACCTAGTAGTGTAATAGTTAGTAGTTAGCATCATTTATATTTTTCACTTGGTTAAGTATGTATGGGAACAATATACTAACTCAGATTATAGATGAAATTGTTTCCACTTTGGTTTATGATGTGCAGTAGTGTATGGATGTTCTCATTTTATCACTCTTAATCCCCTTCATCATGCACCTCTAAATGAGAGGGGCAAACTAGAAAAAGTGAGCAGAGGCAAGCATGAAGTAATGAGCGAGCAAAACTAGAAAATCAGCCAGGCCGTCGCGAAATATGAGCGGGCGAAACTAGAAAATCGGCGGGAAACATGAAGTGAGTAGGGTAACCATGAAAATGAGCAGGGCAAACTAGAAAATAAGCGAGGCAAGCATGAAAATGAGTGGGGCAAACTAGAAAATGAGCAAGGCAAACTACAAAATCGGCGGGGGAAACATGAAAATGGCGGGCAACCATAAAAATGAGCGGGCAGGGCAAACTAGAAAATCGGTGTGGCAAGCTGAAATATCGGTATGGCAAACTAGAAAATCAGCGGGAAAACATGAAATTAAGTGAGGCAACCATGAAAATGGCGGGCAAACTAGAAAATGAGCGAGGCAAGCATGAAAATGAGCGGGCAAACTAGAAAATCAACGGGACAAACTAAAATATGAGCCGGGACAAACTAGAAAATCGGCGGAAACATGAAAAAAATTGAAGCGAGGCAACTATGAAAATGAGCGAAAATGCAAACTAGAAAATGAGCGGGGCAAGCATGAAAATGAGCGAGGCAAACTAGAAAAATCAACGGGACAAACATGAAAAATGAGTGGGGTAAAACTAGAAAATCGGCGAGACAAAAGAGCGAAATATGAGTAGGGCAAACTAGAAAATCAATGGGGGAAACAAAAAATTGAGCGGCAACCATGAAAATGAGCTGAGCAAACTAGAAAATGAGCGAGGCAAGTATGAAAATTAGCGGGGCAAACCAAAAAATCGTAATGAGGTAAAATAGAAATTGAGCAGGGTAAACTAAAAATCAATGAGTAAACTAGAAAATCAATTTGGAAAATATGAAATTAAGTGGGCAAACTAGAATTCGGTGGAAACATGAAAATGAGCGGGCCAAACTAGACATGCATAGAGGGCAAACTAAAATTAGAAAGTATATTATACCCAAAGTAAAAAGTTCATTTCATCATCCACCAAGATTACAAAGTATGTTATACATCAAAACAGTAAATAAATTACAAAGTATGCTATTTTTCAAGTATAGAAAACTTGCACTTCCGGCGGTTATGCCCTATTTGTTTGCATCGCCCACACTTTATTATTTTTATTCATCTCCATGCGATAGAATTTTAAGCTTTTTGGGTCTTCCAGCTGGCCTCCTTTATCCAGGGGGTTTAATTTGCACACAATACTCCTTGAAGCCCACTGAAATTTCTTCTCACTCACTCTTGTCACATACTGGGTACACCGCTTCGCTCTACGTTACCATGTAATTTGCACCGTGTAGAATGGGGAGTAGTATGAGTAATGAGGGAGATTGTAATTTATACATGCTGACAGGACATGCATACAAGGGTACCCCTTCACACCAAACTCACAACATGTACACGAAAACTCACTAAGCTTCACTGTATCATTATAATCTCCCACGACATAGTACTCATATTGAGAAATAGGATGACAGCGGACATCTCGCGCCTTCTGCACAAGATTCTTTAACCGTTGCTCTGCCCATGGTGTCAACAGCCTTACAAATGATGTCGCAGATTCTCTTCTCTTATAAAATAATTCCTATATCTTAAATATAACCCCTTCTATCAATTTCGTAACGGGGCATTCGTGTACTTCTTTGAAAAGGGCATTAACACACTCAAAAATGTTTGTAATTACCAAGTTGAATCTTTTTCCTAAAAAGTGCGAAGATGTCCATCGCTCGTATCCAATTTCTTTCAGCCATGCATGTACTGCGGGGTTGACCATTTCGATATCGTGCATTAATTTCTTGAATTCAACCCTCCTACATGTCTTCACTGCCCGCCAGAAGTACTTCTGCAATGACTTATCTTTAAAGGTGTCCACCAAGTTTTTGTAGATATGATACACGCAGTAACCATGAATTGCACGTGGGAAGACTTGGGGAACCTCTTTCAGTAAACCTTTATGTCGATCAGATATAATCACAAGATCGTCCAGAGACCCTATCGCATCATTAAGGTAGGTAAGAAATTAATTCCAACTGCTACTGTTCTCCGATTCTCCAATGTCAAACGCAACTGAAAATATATGATTGTCCCCATCTAAGGCCGTGGCGATGAATAAAACACCTTTGTATTTGGCCTTTAAGTGTGTCCCGTCAATGACTAATACCCTCCGCAATAATTTTTGAAAACTTCTAATGCATTGTCCGAGTGCAACAAAACATCTCTTAAACTTGAAAGTCTCTTTGTTAACAAGCAGGGCAGTTACTATCCCTGGGTTGACTATCCTCAACTCATGCAAATACAAGGGGAGTTGATTGTAAGAGTCTTCATAAGACCCCATCACCTGATTAATTGTAAGCTCCATGGTTGCTCATGCCTTCCTATAATTGATAACAATATTATACTTCTCTTGCATGGTGAAGATAATATCACGTGGCCTCAACCCAGTCGTTGCTTAATGCGGCTAACAACTAGATCACAAGCTAACTTACTACTTGCTTGCCAATGATCGCTCCTCATCCATGACATGTCACACGTGTGTTTTGACATGTAAGTCCGCATCTTGAATATCCCAGAATCACTCACGCGAGATGCATGAACACTCCATTCACATCTATCTTCAAAGGACACAACCATAAATCTCCAAGAATTTGAGTACAGTACCCTGTACTAGAATTTATTTTGAATTGCAAATTGGCTCAACACATACTGGCACCGACTCTTGTCCTTAAACGTTTGCCCAACGGCTCTATCGATTGATTCACACAACGAATCCGTATATTCTAGTATTGTTGCATTGGTGAATGCAGCATCATCAAACGACATGGGAACTTGACGAGTGAGGAAGTTCGATGTTTCGAGAAGGTTTGGATGCATGATGTCGCTTTCAAGTTTGATGTATCTTCGGGTTGTGGATGATGAGGGCAGATTTGTTGTTGTTGCTAGAGGCGGTGACATGTAATCATATATGAGGTCAAGGTCACGTGCACCGCTGACTTGGCTACTCAACAATTTTAATGTTTGGGGCGGCTCGGGCAGTTGATCATTTGTTCCTCCTACTTATACTGGATTTGACTTATATTCAAATTCCAGGCCATGCTCCTCTGACACATTGTCCACATGTGTTGTCATATTAATGCATTGGATTATCTCGATGACTAAAGGAATGAATTTTTTCGAATGCTCCAACTGTGTTACCAGGAACTCTCTGACGTCATCATCGTCCTCGAGTACGGTTGGAGGGATCGATTTATTGGAGCAGGGATACAAGACTTTCATCTTAATATCACAATCTATTTATGTACTCTTAATAATCCTGTACATTCTGGATAGAAGTTCCTCATACGTAGTATCAACATCTAACAAAATAGTTTTCGTAATTCTACTCGTGTACGTCCATTGCTTGTTTTCACATTCTAACTCCCTGCCATAGTAACGGATGATTCTCCTAGCCATTATCTGGAAATCAATATAATGACAAATTATTAATAAATCGTTCAACAACGGAAACTTGCCATAAGACAAAACTCAATTAAATAATTGAAGACCAAAAACTCACTTTCCCTTATAGATGAGAATGATACAAAGCGAGGCAAAAATGAAATTCAATGAGCATAGCATGAAATTGAGTGGGGTAAACTATAAGTTAAGCTATGCAAGCAAACATTAAATCGAGTGTATGTAATCCCCATTAACACATAAAATTAACTAAGCCTAACGCATGAAATTGACTACGCCTAACACATGCACAACAACTTGGATTAAATTGACCTTAGCTAGCATCAATTAAGTTCATCAGTAAATTCACTGAGCTAGCATCAAATAAACAACCAGATCTCAGACGGATTAGGCCTTTAACGATACAAATGATTTCATGTGGTGCTCGTTTAACTTTGTGACATTATCTATCATGACATTGAGCGAGGTAAGCATGGAACTTGATCAATGCAAACAAGGAATTGATCGAGGGAAGTATGAAATTTTAGCGCGGCAATCTAGAAACTGAGCGAGGCAAGCATTAAAATTGAGAGGGACAAACTAGAAAATTGAGTGGGGCAAACTAATAAATCGACGGGGCAAACTACAAATTGAGTGGGGCAAACATGAAATTCAGCGGAGCAAATAGAAAATCAGCGAAGGAAACATGAAATTGAGCGGGGCAAACTAGAAATTGACCGGGGCAAAATTGAATTTCAATGGGGCAAACTAGAAATTGAGCGAGCGTATCATGATATTCAGCGGGGCAAACATTAAATCGAGCGAGCGTATCATGATATTCAGCGGGGCAAACATTAAATCGAGCGGGCATATCATGATATTGAGCTGGGCAAACATTAAATCGAGCGAGCATAGCATGATATTGAGCTAGGAAAACAGTAAATTGAGCAATCCTATAATGAAATTTATCAAGGCAAACATTAAATTGACCTTATCTACCATGAAATTAAGTTGCGCAAACATTACATTGAGTGATCCTGGCATGAAATTTATCAAGGCAAACATTAAATTGACCTTATCTACCATAAAATTAAGTTGGGCAAACATTAAATTGAACGATCCTAGCATGAAATTAAGCAAGGTAAACATGAAATTCAATGAGCATAGCATGAGATCGAGTGAGCCCTAACATGGAATTGAGTGACCTTCAAATCGAATTGAGCGAGTTTCACATGGTTTTGACTGATCAACGCATAAAATTAACTAAGCCTAACGCATGAAATTGAGAATGTAACACATGGAATTGACCGAACTTTGCATGCAATGCAATTGTGCGAGTCGAACATTTTTTAAAAATATTTGTACCACCGACTACTATAGTACCGGTCAAATGTAGGTTGAAGAGAGGTGCTTTGCAGTGAGGGAATATTTCGAACCTTTTTAAGGATTGCGAATCACGCCACTTACCGTGGGATTTCACGTAACCCTAGCAACAGATGGAAAATGGCAAATGTAGAATGATGATATCTAGATGATTCATGATTTCGATCAGGAAAATTGTCACGCCCCAAACTCAAAATCGGACTCACAAAATTTTCGATCGGCCGAGATCCGTATGGCAGTGACCTCCATAGTACCCCATTCTCGGCTCCCAGCGCCCATACGCGATTAAGATCCTGGGATCCTACAAGGAGGATTTTCAGTATGAATTTTTTTTTGTAATGGAGCATAACCACAAGCATAACCAAGTCACAAACAACATCACCACATATCCACTATATCAAAAACTTTTAAGTACAATGCTGGAAGAAAAATACAAGATGATTAAAAGACTCCAAAATGATCTGATCCGCACTCCTGCCTCAGCGCTGCTGCTGTCCAACGCTACCTGCACACAATGATCGTGCATAAGCTTATAAAAGCTTAGAGGGTGGTGTAAGTGTGTGCGCAAGGCAAACGTCAAGTGTACAATATCAGAGTAATGCGGAAATATGCGGTAAGTCCATGAATGCTACCAGCTGTACCAAAGCTATGTAATGCAAGACATGAATGTTATAGGTCATACCAAGGCCATGCAATCTGAAACATGAATGTTATCGGCCATACCCGATGCAATGTCTGAGGCCTACGCCTACGTGGTGAATGCCATATGCGAGATGCAATACAAGCATGTCAGTCCTCATCATGCACACATATAAGTATAGTTCCTCTCTGGATATCACCGGGGTCTAATACACCTCACACTGACTGTATCCTCCCTAGCTGCATAGTCAAGCAAGTGGAAGAGACCACACTATCCACCTACCCAGTAGTCTGCCAAATACCTACCCGGCTCGTTGATAGTGGACACATTTGCGAGCTGGTCAAACTCAGCCTAGCTTATAGCCCCCTCACTCAAGCGGATAAGGCCACACCCCCTTCCAACCGACCATGACACAGTGGGAGATGCGGCCTATTGGTATTTGGCACTCGGGGGCTCTTGTATCCACTCGGTTTAGACGTTGGAGCACCCCCTGGTACCAAAAAGGTTCTGAGACTTTCACCCAAGGACATCCTAAGTACCCACGTCTTTAGAACAATGTATTTTCGGTATCCGTCTGACCATCCACAATGTGTCTGTGGGGCCACAGCCCTGATGTCGCTAGGGCGTGTAGTGATCAAGTCACATATATGCGAGATGCATGAGTCACATCGTACAATCATGCAGCAATCTCATGCATACCATGCGATCATGTGGGGCACTCTGTCTCATAAGGAGTCCCGTAAGTGTCTCAGCCCAGCGGCTTATGCTATGATTAAACATTCCTCATATCAAGCATACATATGATGTGTATAGGCATGAATCATGAAGATATACTAAACATGCTACAAAGTGGTGAACTATCAACAAGTATGGGCCTACTAATGGGCCTTAAGGAGAGTTATAATACGGACATTTAACCAACGTTATTCTTACAATGTGGACGTCAAACTAACATTGCTCCTAAGTCGTGACCTGCCATAAATATCATTACATAAACCATGGGGGAAACTCACATTGCAATGGACCTTAGGTACATCCTATTGGACCTTAAATACATCAAATAGGCCATATCACATGGGCCTTACATTCATCAAGTGAGCCACATCATGGGCCACACCAATGGGCTGCCTTAAGTGCATTGCAATGGCCTATAACTCATGGGCCTTGATTGCCTCACAATGGGCCTCAACCCATGGGCCCTAATACATCATAATGGGCCTTAAAATACATACAAATGAGACTAATCACCTGGGCCTTATATATCAAATGGGCTTAATCCTATGGACCTTGTATATACCAAATGGGCCACACCAATTAGGCCTCATAGTACGTCAAAATGGGCCTGATCACATGGACCATATGCATAACAAATGGTGGGGTCCACTTGAACTGTTAGATCTACCTCATTACTTAGCTCATGCAATAAAATGGGCTTTCAAAATTGGATGGACGGGTTGGAGGTAATACATGCATCATGGTAGGCCCCAAAACAGCCCACCAGCCTACCATGATATATATACATAAAAATATATATATGGGAAAAGCTACAATGCACTCAAGCTGATTTTAGGTCCCATGAGGTCAAGCTGTGTGGGTCCCACCGTGATGTGTTTCGAACATCAACACCATCAGATAGATGCACCATTCCATCGTGAGCCTAGGTCTCAAAAATCAAGTCAATCCGTGACTTGTTCAGGCCACACCACATGCAGAAGTGGAGAGGGCCGTGCACCATTTAAAACATTCATAACCATTTTAAGGGCCCACAGAGATGTGGTTTTGCAAATCCAGCCCATCCAGTAAGAGTGTCCCACTTGATTGAGGGTTCAGACCAAGTTTCAGATGCATGGAAAACTCCAGGTGGGACCCACCATCCACTGGACGGTGTGCATAAAACATAAACATCACCGTGGGCTCCACCGTCCGCTGGACGGTGGAATACAACACATACATTACAGTGGGCTCCCACCGTCCACCTAGACGGTGGGAATAAAACACATTGTAAGACCCGTATCCTAGTTCGTACTGTTCCGATGAATCCTGCGATCCTTTCCGTCGAAGTCCGGCAATCCGCGACTGATAATCAACGTTGCGCACGACCGTAAGTCGTATCCTTTAGATTCGAATCAGTTTAATCTGAGACCTGTATCATTGCGACCGCACCGTCGCCGCGACTCACGCACCGATCCGATACCCTGACCAGAAGATGTGAACCGGCGTTTATTTCGAAGAAATACCGCGCTTTCTCAATCCCAAGAGAATCTCTACACAATGTCAAATCAATCCCATTAATCAATCAATCACTTCAATGTCAAGTACAAAGCAAGCCATGCTTTCTCTCTCCAAAGTCAACTCTCTCCCACCCTCTCTCTTACACCACCATACATGTCAAGTATCACATCCATCACTCACCCTTTCACCCATCACACCCATCACTCCCTCTCCTTACAATCTCTCTCTCTCCCTCTCTTTCCCTTCACATTTCCCAACCATCCCAAACCCAAACAAGAAACCCACGTCCAAGCTTCTCCATGTGAGAGGAAATGTGATTTTGGTGGCCCACTTTCCCATTCTAAAATCCATCATCCTAGCCATCCATTTCTCATCTCCACCATCAAAGTGAAGCTCAAGGAGATCGGCTTTCCAACGGACCAAGAGGATCGACGGTGGGTGCTCCTATAGGATAGTTTTCACATTTCTTTATGATGGGCCAAGTGAGGCCTACCGATCAATAGTGTGGATCTCACTTTGGACCCTAAGATGTGGCCGATGGCCCATCTTGATTCTCATGATCATTCCATGATGGGGCCATTCTCCATGGACCCCATCATGACGTTTATTTTTCATGTATGGATAGGGTCATCTAGACCTTACATTTGGTGGAGAAAGGATCTCCACCGTTGATTTTCGGTTTGATGGGCCCACGTATAATGGGACCCACTTGATGTATGATCGAATACTTGAAACGGAGGGCCCATAGTGCCGGGGTTCCTCCACCACACGTGTCTCTCTCTCTCTCTCTCTCTCTCTCTCTCTCTCTCTCTCTCTCTCTCTCTCTCTCTTTATGTCATGATATGGCCAAGTGGCCCACCTGGATGAGCCCCGCCATGGAGCATGTATTTGATCCAAGACATTTATAGGTGGGGCCCACTTTATCTATGAATGTTCCACACCACCCAGTCATATGGTGGCCCACCTAAGCAGAGGCCCACATTAAATATATTGCATGCCCAAAAACAGTCCAGCATCTGGACGATGAAAGAAAAATAAAAATATTAGACTTTTTCACAAGCATTTGGGCAGGCCGCTCATGTAGGCCATACGTTGATGTGTGTATCCAATCCAAGACGTCCATCCCTTTTCTTAGCCCACTTTAGGCGTTGAGCCGTAAAATGGAGCCAATCCGATGTTCTGGTGGGCCATAGCATAGGAAATAGCGATTTTCATCGCTTAAATGCACTCTATCATTACTGTACCCCAAAATATACCGCATATTGGGCTCATTTGGTCTGTCTCGAGCATTAAAGACCAGTGGGCGGGGTGGATTCACTTGATGCGGGCCGCACACGTGAAAAACCACAAAAAAATGTGATTTTCAAAAAAAAAAATTTAACAAAAGCGTGACGATCTTTGCTTTGCCGCTGAGGCGTGGCGGCGCCTGCTTTGCATGCGGCAGCGAGCGTGGACGAACGAGGATCCACGGGTCCCCTGCCGTGGGCCCCACCATGATGTATGTTGTCATCCACGCCGTTCATGTGGTGGGCCACTCCCCGAAGTGGGCCCCCATCAAGTTTCAACCACATCCAGATATCAGGTGGCCCACACCACAAGAAACAGCGGTAATTGAACTCTACCATTGAAGCCCTTTTGGGCATCACAGAAGTTTTGGATCAAGGTGAGATTTGTTTTCACCCTTCATCCAGGTCCACGTGACCTTATGAACGGGTTGGATGGAAAATAAACATTACTGTGGGCCCCACATGGGACCCACACAGATACATGTGTTTTACATGCTCACCGTCCAGGCGGATGGTGGCACCCACCAAAAATGTATGTGTTTTATTCACGCCATCCACGGAGTTCTTGGGCGGCGATAAACTTACCAGTGGACACACAATTGGTGGACCCCACCATGAAACTTGTGTTGCTCCGAACCGTCCACCATTTGGCAAGCTTGTCTTAAGGCTTGGGGCCAAAAATAAGATAGATCTATTTATCATGTGGACCCCACTGTTCAGTGAGGACTGAACGTCCACCATTAGTCCCTTGGGCCACCAAGTTCTTGGTGACCTAATGAACAGATTGTATGGGAAATAAATGTTATGGTGGGCCCTAGGAATTTCAATGGTGGCAGTCATTATCACCACTTATGTAAGGCCCATGTTATGGGGCCCATTCGATGTATTTGTGGCCATTATGGAGGCCCTCCTTAATGTGTGTGAAGCTGTTGTTGAGGCCCACTTTGATGTGAATGTAAGGCCCATGATAGGAGGCCCATTTGATGTATCTAAGGCCCATGGGCCATGGCCCATTGCAATGTACATAAGGCCCATTGGTGCGGCCCATTGATGTGGCCCACTTGATGAATATAAGGCCCATATGATATGGCCCATTTGATGCATTTAAGGCCCAATGGGGTGTACCTAAAGTCCATTGCAATGTGTGATTCCTCCATGGTTTAGGTAATGATATTTATGGCGGTCCGTGCCTAGGGAACAATGGTGGTTTGACGTCCACATTGTACGTACAATGTTGGTTAAATGTCCGCATTGTAGCTCTCCTTAGGGCCCATTGATAGGCCCATGCTTGTGATAGTTCATCATTATATAACATGCGTAGTATAATTCCATGTTTCATACCCATGTGCATCATCTATATGCTTGATGTGAGGGATGTTTGATCATAGCATAAGCCGGTTAGGCTAAGACATTTACGGGACTCCTTATGAGATGGAGTGCCCCACATGATCGCGTGGTACGCGTGAGATTCTTGCATGATTATACGGTATAACTCATGCATCTCGCATATGTGTGACTTGATCACTTGCACGTCCTAGCTACATCGGTGCGTGGCTCCACGGGCACATCGTGGATGGCGTATCGGATCTGAAAATACTTTGTTCTACCTTGTGGGCACTAGGATGTCCTTGGGTGAAAGTCTCAAAACCTTTTTGGTACCGAGAGGATGCTCCAACGTCTAGGCCGAGTGAATACACGGCGCCCGAGTCTGCGAATACCGGTGGTCGTGTCCCCAACGTGTCGTGGTCGGTTGGAAGGGGTGTGGCCTTATCCGCCTTTGAGTGAGGGGGCTATAAGCTAGGTGAGTTTGACCGACTCACAAATGTGTCCGCTATCGACGAGCCGGGTAGGTATTGTGGACTGCGGTCGGTGCGGATAGTGTGGTCTCTTCCACTTGCTTGGTGTGCGGCTAGGGAGGAGGCGGTCGGTGTGAGGTGTATTAGACCCGGTGATATTCGAGAGAGGAAGCATCTTGATATGTGTACTTGATGAGGACTTACATGCTTGTATTGCATCTCGCATATGGCATTCGGCACGTAGGCCTTGCATTGCGTCGGTATGGCCGATAGCATTCATGTTTCGCATCGCATGGCCTTGGTATGACCTATAGCATTCATGCCTTGCATTATATAGCTTTGGTACAGCTGATAGCATTCATGGACTTACCGCATACTTCCGCATTACTCTGATATTGTACACTTGGCATTTACCATTCGCACACACCTACACCACCCTCTAAGCTTTTGTAAGCTTATGCACGACTGTTGTGTGCAGGTAGCGTTGGACAGCCTTGACCCGAGGCGGAGTGCGGATCAGATCATTTTGGAGCCTTTTGATCATCTTGTATTTTCCTTCCCGCATTGTACTTAAAAGTTTTTGATATAGTGGATATGTGGTATTGCTGTTTTGTGACTTGGTTATGCTTGTGGTTATGCTCCTTTACAAAAAAATTTCATACTGAAAATCGTCCTTGTAGGATCCCAGGATCAGAATCTAGCATATGGGCGTTGGAAGCTGAGAACGGGGTATTACGGAGGCTGTCGGCGCCTGATTCGGCGATCGGAAATTTTGTGAGCCCTGTTTCCGAGTTTGGGGCGTGACACACATAAATCACTGTGGGCTCCACGTGGGGTCCACCATAATACTTATATGCCATCCAACCCATTGGTAAGGCCATACGGGCCTGGATGAAGGGTAACGACAAATTTCAGCTTGATCCAAAACTTGTGGACCCAGAAAGGGTTTCAATGGTATAGTTCAATTCACACTGTTTCCTATGATGTGGGCCACCTGAGCATTGGATGGGCCTAAATTTTGGAGGGGGCCCACCTTAGGAGGTGGTCCACCAAATGAACGGAGTGGATATCACATATACATCACAGTGGGGCCCACAGCAGGGGACCCGTGGCTGCCGTCCGCCCGGCAGTAACCTTGGCCCAGCGCTCACGTCTCGATAGCAACAGGTCGTGTCGGCGGATGTTTGTTTTTTTTTTTTGAAATCTTTTTTGGTGGTTTTTCATGCGTGGGGCCCCCATTAGTGAAATCCGCCTCAGCCATTGGTCCCCATGGCTCATAACAAGGCCATCAAGCCCAATATTGGGTATGTTTTGGTATATAGAAAAGTTAAGGTACTTTTAAACGGTGGAAATTGCTCTTTGTTAAGGTAGGGCCCACCCATTTCTCGGACCAGTCTCATTTTTTTGGCTCAACACCTAAAATGAGTTGGGGAAGAGGATGGCCGGCATGGATCAAATACATACATTAAGGTGGGGCCTACACAAGTGGGTCACCCCATGAGCTTGGAAACCAAGCTAATATTGGTGTTTTCACAACGTCCAACGTCCCTTGACGTTGGACAGTTGGCTATGAGGTGGGCCCTTCTTAGGTGGGCCACCAAATGATGGATGGTGCACACAACACGTATGTAAAGTGGGCCACACCTACGGATGACTTTGATAAAATTAATGCATCATGGTGAGGTCCATCCGAGTGGACCACATAACTATATCATCACACACCAATTTAAGGAAAGAGAGGGAAAGAAAGAGAATGAGAGGGATCGGAGTAGCCAAGGGACCCCGCCACTATGGGCCCCTCAAATGATCATAACACATACATCTAGATGGGTCCCACCACAAGTGGGCCCTTAAAATGTAGAAATCAAACAAACAAAACACCCACCGGTTGATCTTCTCGGTCCGTTGAAACGCCAACCTCCTTGTGCTTCACTTTGATGGTAGAGATGAGAAGTAGATGGCTAGGATGATGGGTTTTAGAATAGAAAAGTGGGTCACCAAAATCACATTTCTCTCTTGAAAATGGCTTGGACGTGTGATGCTCTTGCTAGTTAGGAGTTGAGATGAGAAATGAGAAAGAGAGAGAGAGAGTTGTAAGAGAGATGAGGGATGGGTGTGATGGGTGAAAGGGTGAGGTGAGTGATGGATGTGGTACTTGACATGTAAGGTGGTGTAAGAGAGAGGGTAAGAAAGAGTTGACTTTGGAGAGAGAAAGCATGGGTTGCTTTGTACTTGACATTGAAGTGATTGATTGATTGATGTGATTGATTGATTGATGGGATTGATTTGACATTGTGTAGAGATTCTCTTGAGATTGAGAAAGCGCGGTGTTTCTTTGAAATAAACGCCAGCTCACATCTTCTGGTCAGGGTATCGGATCGGTGCGTGAGTCACGGCGTTGGAACCGCGGCGATGGTGCGGTCACAATGATACAAGTCTCGGATTAAACCGACTCAAATCTAAAGGATACGACTTACGATTGTGCGCAACGTCGATTACAAGTCGCAGGTCACCGGAATTCGACGGGAAGAATCGCGGAAGTCGACGGAACAGTACGGACTAGGATACGGGTCTTACAAAAATTATAAGAAGAAACTTCGTACGTCAGTCTATCGTTGAAAGGGAGTGAAATGCGATTATTTTGAGAATGAAGTTTGTTCGTTAAGGGAGTGAAAGCAACCGAGTGAAAAGGAAGACTTAAAAAATAAGCAGTGAAGGCAAACGGATTGGCTACTCCCCCTGCCACCAGCCAATGGCTAGTGGCGGTGGTCTGTGAGCCCCACCATGATGTATGCGTTTCATCCATTCTGTTCATCCATTTTGACAGTTCATTTTAGGGCTTGTTCCAAAAAATGAGAGGGATATAAATCTCAGGTGGACCACACCGCAGGAAGATAATATTAATTGGATATTGACAATTAAAATTCTCCTAAGGCCCAACGAACTGTTTATTTCACATCTAATCTGTTGATTAGGTCATACAGGCCTAGATGAAGGGAAAAACCAAAAATTAGCTTGATCGAAAACTTTTATGGCCCCCTAATGGTTTCTAATGGTTGACGCTCATTCAACATTGTTTCCTATAATGTGGTATACTTGAGATTAGGATATACCTCTTTTTGGTCTCATACCTTAAAATGATCTGGAA
This sequence comes from Magnolia changhungtana, assembly GCA_030180095.1. NCBI lineage: Eukaryota > Viridiplantae > Streptophyta > Magnoliopsida > Magnoliales > Magnoliaceae > Magnolia > Magnolia changhungtana. The sequence continues at coordinate 5,079,302 of JASAUF010000364.1, read as the reverse complement.
AATATATGGACGGCATGGATGAAAAGCATACATCATGGTGGGGCACAGACGACCAACCATCCGCCATTGGCTGGTGGCAGGGGGAGTACCCAAACCGTTTCCGTGAGGAGGGGTATTTTCTTCCTGGAAATCGGGGTCCGTACAAGGAGGTCTAAGTGCGTATTGTAAGTTTGTATTGCTTCCAAAAAACCGTTGGATAAAAGGTGGGGTCCACAGTAGTAAATTTCTCAAATGAGAAATATTCATGAATGAGTCTGGATCCTCTATTATCGGTCAACAGATTTCTGATGAGTCGGGATCCTCTGTTATCACGGTCAACGAGGATTTCTGTTACCCTAATGGTTTGGCGTCCGAAGCTTTTTTGGTTTTTTTTTTTCTCCTTTAAGTGAGAGGTGACGTGGACCAATGAGGATTACGGTATCAGGAAAGAGTCCGGATCCTCTGTACATTTATTCTGGAGCGGATTGGATACTAAATGCTTCAGTAACCAAAACGCTACTGAAGTGACATGGCAAAATGGCATTGGTGGAGGCCAATGGTACATTTACGTTCAATAAATACTCTTCCGAAATGATCCGTTAGCGGATGCTTTTCCGTTTAGGCCGTGAACGCACTCGGCCACGCACAGGCAATTGTTTATCTTAAGAAAAAAAAAAGTGAAATTTTAAAGGTAATTTTTACTGTAAACTTTCCAGGAAGTTCTTGCGCTGGGAACTAGGTGGGGCCCATTGTGATGTTTGTGAGAAATCCTTCCTGTCCATCTGTTTTTTGAGTTCAATTCAGACATGAAGCCAAAAATGAACCGTTTCTAGAGCTCAAGCAGGCCAAAAATGTGATAATTGAACGTCCACAGTTGAAATATTCGTGGGCCACAGAAGTTTTGAGTCATGCTAATATTTTTTATTTCAGTTCATCCCAGTAGAAATAAAGTTATTAAGGGTATGGATGGCTTGTATACATACTATCGAACCCAGGTAGATTTTAATAGTAGAAATTTCCGTAACCACATTTTCCTTTAGTATGGTTCACTTGTGCTTTGGATACTGTTCATTTTTTACTTTCCTGAGAACGAGTCCGGATCCTCTCTTATCTGGTCAAAAGAGATTTCCTGATGAGCGGGGATCCTTTGTTATCTGGTCAGATTTCCGGTTACCCTAATGGTTCGGCGTCCGAAGCTTTTTATGGTTTTTTTTTTTTTTTTTTTCTCCTTCAAGTGAGAGGTGACGTGGACCAATGAGGATTAGGGTATCAGGAAAGAGTCCGGATCCTCTCTACATTTATTCGGTTATCTGAATTTCTGATTGGTGGACATTTATTAAATGCATTGTGAACCAAAATATACATTTATTCGGTTATCAGAATATCTGATTGGTGGACATTTATTGGACCGTTAAAAGTAAAAAAATCTAAATGTCCTATTTTAAAAAAAATATGTGAACGAATCAGAGGTTAGGGTTTTTTGACCCATATGATTTTGGTATGGTAAATTAGCTTCTTTAATTGATACAATTTAGTCGGTTTAATACAAGTTGATGAGTGTGTCAGTTACAATTTCTGAGTGCCTGTGTATCAAGTGTCGTATCAACCAGAGTATCATCATTAAAAGCTCTCGCCAGTCTCCACCGCGGCACTTTTTCTCGTTTTTCTGGTGGGCGGTGATTGATTTATACGCTCCGACGCGGTTTCAAATCGGAACTCGAAGCTTTGCCAGGTGACTCGCACGAGTGCATTTTAAAAGTACACTCGCATCGCACAAGAAAAGGAAGAATATTTATAAAGATCGGATCCGTTCATCAGGTGAATCTAAATATGAAAATCTTACTTATAAAAAACTGGACCGTTTAAACGGTTAAAATTCGATGTGTATGTATGCCCCATCAGAGATTTAGATTCACCTCAAGTTTGATATGGAAGCTAAATAGTAGAGATTACCTAATGAGCGGTTTAGATCTTTCACTCATGTGCTATCTTTACGTGAGGCTACTGCACTGAGTGCTTATTCAGGACGTGTGTTTGCATCTGCGGAATGGAAGACGCGTCGTGCCACGTCACCACTTGTCGTTTTCTCGGATGATATCCGTCCAAATCGTACAGACAAAAGGACGCGGTCTGGACCGTCGCGCAATAACATACTCTTACGTTCGTTGCTGTTCAACCTTACATTTGGTAATATAATTCTTGCATCTGGACTGTCCATCTTGCGATTCCTACTGTTGATGGCTGGATGTACTAGAAGAAATCAAGAGAACGCCAATGATCCAGATTTTAAAAGGGGAAAATTCTGCAAGGGGTGTTGTTACTGTTTCGTGGGACATCAGTGGAAGGGCCCACCAGATGAACGGTCCTAATTCACCAACCATGACAGGATTTTAATCTCCTTGGGTCTAGATTTAGATATTTTCTTTATTGATTTTGTTCTTTTTTAAATGGTGGATTTAGAATAAAATGTGAATAAAAACAAGAAGGAAAGATCATTCTTTCCTCCGTTTCTTGGAACAAAGGAAGAGGACCTCCATTACATCTTTAATTCTATCAGCTTTTCTTGGATGAAACAAAGATGTAGACGTGACGCTTTAAATATTCAATTAAAATAGGATTAGTTACTAGTACCAATTCCATGATTATTTATCTTTTTTTTTTTTTTTTTTTTTTTCTATTTGGAATTGGTGGGAATTTATTCTTTTCTATTAGTAGATTTTTAGTTCATACCAGAAAATTACATAAATTACCAGTAAAAAAGCAATTGTGATTATTTATGTAAAGGGTTTTAATTAGTTTTTGGAGAATATTTAAAGTAAAGAATATATATAGGCATGCCTACCATCTAAATCAGAATCTCCAAGGGAGCTCCTAACCTTTTCCTTTTTAGATTCGAGGAGTAAATCAACAAAGAGATTCTGCCAGTTGCTTGATTAAGAAATTGAGATAGAGACATTGTTGCAGTATAAGAAAGCATCATTTAGGCCAACTAATCTCCACTCCTAACATTGTATTAGTAGTTTGGATTTGGATAGTATTTAAAGGAAAGAATATAAGTGTGCCTACCATCCAAACCAGGTGCTATGAAGGTTTTGTTTTTGTTTTTGTTTTTTTGAAAAACCTACTGGTGGAAAAGATGCCTTAAGGATGAGGAAGAAGAGAAAAAGGAAAACAAGAAAAAGACCTTTTGTATATAATCCTATATGATTTCACATGTCAAGTAATATTCTTTCTAATACTATGTTCACATGGTTAAAGTTAAACCACTTGAAATTTAGGCACAACATGACATTTTTTTACCAGTATGTTTGTTGAATAGTTGATGATTCTTTCGTAAAACACTGGTATTGATAGCATGATTGGACCGTGTTATTGAAAAATATAAGTTTCGCCATTTTTTTCAATGCTAAATCAACTACATAATGAATAAAATAAGAATAATGTTTTGAAGAAAAAAAAATCCTTTAATGGTTTGGGGTCCCAAGATTGAATTGGATCACTCCCAATAAGGATTCTCGAACATAAGACCTCCTGCTTTGATACCAATTTGATACAAGACAATTAACAACTTGCTCTAAAAGCTCAAACTGTTAGAGTATGACAAATTAATCAATTCATCTCATAGTACAGGCCCTATATTGCATGAGTTAAGACCTCGGCCGAACCCCCTTCATGGGCCCCAAATCACATGGGCCGCCTACCCCGAGAGTGTCCTCGCATCCCACGGGCTATACTACTCGAGTCTGTTGTGAAATGGGCATTAATCACTCCCGGTCTCCCAGTAAGCAGTCTTGAACACGAGACTTCCTCCATGGGCCGCACACACCTCAAGTATGCTCCTCTATCCCACAAGTGACCCCACTCGAGTCCGGTGTGAAAATGCCCCTACATTAGAAACAATGTACATATTGTTTGGCTTGAATTTGGTTGTGTGATATGTGTGTTGTGCTGATATATCAAGGTCTAATGTGGTTCGTTTCGAGCTGAACAATTTGGCCCTGAGTGTCGAGATAGACTTAGAAATCAAAGACCTTGCTAATTAGCCATCTATTTAACTACCTATTAGAGAAATTATGAGATTTGTGAGGGGTATGCTTTGTCTTTCTAATGAGTTTTTTTTTTTTCCCTTCATGTTAACTAAAAAACCTTTTTGTTACAATGATAACAACACTTAATCAACAATGATACAGCATGAAAGTAAGTAGAATAAATGCAATTTGCATTTGTAAATGTTTGCAAATATAAACACTTACAAACAAAAGTTTTTTGCAATCCAAAGACTATGGCATAGATGATAAGGTTCTAAAATTATGGTTTACTTGTTTCGATGACTATGGTATAGATGAAGGGAATTACATTAAACTAAATTAAAGTTAGTCAAGTATGGTAGTGTAAACAAATGGAATTACATTGAATTAAAGTCGGTCGAGTGTGATAGCATAAATAGATAGGATTACACTAAATAACACGTAGGGTCATTTGTATTATTTGATTTGACACTATTAAATCAGGCCTCCAAAACATATCCAATGCAAGAATTTCTTTTATGAGACATGGTCTTTTTTCATAATCCAGCAATTGATTTAACTATCAAAATGGTATGTTTTTAATTGCTTTCTTCAACCTAGCAGTTGTGGCATGAGAAGAATGTTTACTTAGGGTTTGTGTGAGGCTATGTTTAGGATAAAATGGGTCCCACCAATGATATAAACTATCAATGCATATGGTAAAATTAGATTTGCATCCTTGATGCCCATGTGAAGTAGAAGAAATTGGAATTTTTTAATTTATTATGGACGCTTAAGGGTTCCATCATTCACTAATTGATTATATTCTAGGGAACATCTTTTACTAAGGAGAAATGATAAATTAATATGGTAGAGCTCCAAAAACTAAAATAGGAAGATCCATCTCCCCCCAACATGTGGCAAAATAATGCATTAATCAGAGTCGTCCATAGATTGATACCGATCATGGATGGCTTATGTTTCTATTAACCGCTTTCTTAATATTAATGCATCGAATGTTGACCATTAATCGATTTTATTTATTGTCATTGCTTAAACGATCACTGATTAAATGGATAGAATCATATGAAGGATGATTATAATTTTGAACCATTTTGCCATCCACTCTATATAAAGAAAAACAAATAATCTCAATTGATATGTCACCATATCAGATGTGTTGTAGAAAAGATGGCTCTAACACACTGTCCTTCTACCTTGGAAGCCTCCTTGCTAGGGTGATGGAGAACCTATGACATATCACTATCATCTAGAATCTCAATAATTCAAGTACTTCTTACTTCATGACAAATGCTTAGAAAGGACTGAGAATGATCCAAAATGAGAATGTATCAAGACAACTACCTACAGATGAACATTTTACAGTCAGTTTGGAGTCAACTTAGTGGTTTCAAGAGTAATTTTACATTGTTGTGTGGTCCATGTGAGCTTTTAATTAGGCTTATCTTCCTTATATATAGTCCAAATAATGGTTCTCACTTGATGAACGAGTGGATTTTATATATACAACATGGTGGGCTCCACAAAGCTTGAATGTTTCACTATAGGGTGAAATGACAAAATATCCAAGTTTATTTTTTCTCTAAAATGAGAATCTTTTTCACAAGTAAGCTATTGTTTCATAATAAATGATATCTAATGCATTTATGACATTAAATCTTAAAATGTATAAAAGAAAGTCCGGACGCATCAAATGCACGGTGTTGATGTTTGAAACACATCACGGTGGGGCCCACACAGCTCGACCGCATGGGACGTTAAAATCAGCTCTAGCGCACTGTACCTTTTCCCATATATATATATATATATATATATATATATATATATATATATATATATATATATATATATATATATATTACTATAATTGTTTAAAGGTGTTTGACAGTAGTTTTTCACCAACTAAAACGAGTGGCTATGCTTTCAAGGTGCCAAAGCAACGGACACAAAGCATCACTGCATCTGTAGCAAGTCTAATCAACATTTAAAAAGCAGACCAACCGGTCAAAAGCTATTAATTTTAAATCTTTATGACATGGTATTCGCAGCATAAAGCTATAAAACAAAGATTGGTTCGACTCACCGTTCACCAACTATACATGTGGGTCCATCTTTTCGTGGACAGCACATTCATAACCTCGATGTGTAACTAAAATATTCGCACATTCTTGGATTGTAATTTCCATATTAGAAAATGACGTGTTAGAGTAGGAAGAACCATGACATGATAGATTCATGTCTCGATAGATTCATGTCTCGGCGGTTCATATGTTGTAGAACACATGTACCAATAAGGTCCATCCGTATATTAAACCCTACTTTAAATATTTTTAAGTTACACCTATCAATTGATTTTGTTTTTACAACTAGTGGCCACTCACGAGGCTACATAAGAAGAAGAAGAAAAGGAAGAAGTTATAGGGTTGTGAATGGGCTAGGTTGGCCAATCAGGCTTGGGGTGGAATATTAGGTCGGAAGGCTAGCTTGGGCTTAAAATTTAAGCGAGTTTAATAACTGGGCTGGGCTCGGGCTTTGTTAAAGAGTCCATCAGTCAAAACCGGTCTGTTTAGGATTTCAAGGGCATAGTTGCCATATGGCACATTTAATTAGGGCTGTTAAGCCCTGCTTGGGTTGGTCGATTTTGAATTGTTCTTGGCCAGGCCTATTTAAAATTCTGATTTTGTAGGCATATCATGTTGTATATGTAAAATCCGCTCTGCTCATCTATCATGTCTGGAGTCAATGATAGATTGATGAATTTTACAGATCAAACAATTGCAAAACATGTAAGATAATATTGAATCTTCCTAAGTATCCAATGTGTCAATCAAGTTTAACTCACCCGGGACGAAGGAAAAGAAAAATACAAAAATCAACTTTATCCAAAACTCAAGTAGACCATATCAAGTGAACTTAGAAGTTTTAGTAGCTAGAGTTGGGTATCTAGTCGAGTAAGAGCAAGTTAGGGCGGACCCAACCTGACCCCGTTTTTGAAATAGACCTAACCCAAATTCAACTTGACTTGGTACCAAGTCCGGCATGCTTGACTCGATCTTTGTCCAGGTTTTGCCTGGACTAACTCAGACCGAGTCAAGTCGAATCAACATCGAGCTAGGTTAAGTGTAACAAGTAGGTTAGATTAGATTTATGTTACACACACGCAACTTGAACTGAGTCAAGTAGGGTTTTGGATCAATTTGAGTCAGTACCAAGTCGGATTTTGGGCAAAGTCAAGTCAAGTTACTGGATGACCCGGACTCAACTCAATTTGAGTTCAAATTGGGTGAAGTCTACACTCAGTTTGGATCGACTCACCCACTTGGTTTGGGCTGATAATATGAACAAGTTGGCTGAGTCGAGTAACCCTGTGCCCAACTCTATTAGTAGCAATTTTACATTCTTTCCATTTATTTGTCGCACTTGAGTTTTCTATAGCTGTACTTTCATATCCTACGGTGAACATAATTCATTTGACCGGATGAATGGAGTGGATTCTACAAAGCGACATAGTGGGCCCCATAGAGGTTGGATGTTTCACCGGCTGCATAAAACAGGCATTGTAGATGATTCTGGTCCTAGATCAATGGACAAGATCACAGAAAGATGGCCCACTGTACATCTAAGATTAGAAAACTCAATTTAGTTACATCAAATAATGTATGTTTCCTCATTTCTCACAATTCAAACTTCCCTATCAAATGATACTAAAAACAAAGCCTTTTCCTACATATTTCAAAGGGAAGTGAAGACTCTTGATAAAACCCCAGCTCTCTCACAATCTCTTCAATCAATTCTCCAAATAAATCACTTTCTAAAACTATTCCTACTCTCCCCAATTCCCATCTTTCTTCCCAAATCCCATCCATCCACACCTCATTTACGCTTTCAATCATGGCTTTGCTACCTCGAAAACGTTCTATGCTTCACCATCAAACTCAAATACTTGAATGGGCCATCTCCTTTCTGGCCCGATGGACGCCGCAACGGTTCAATCATGATCCTGTGGAAGAATGAACTGTTGAGATTAGCATCTTTTACCTTCATACATTTGCCTCCTGCATCAATAACCTCTGATGTTATCACTCAAAGAATAATGCAGTTAAGTAGGGTGATTAGAACTGTTGATTTGGTGGGGTATCAAGTGGGTCCACCGTCACCCTGTTGGGGCCCACTAAAATGGAAAATGAAGAAAAGTCCAGCAAGCAGACCTTAAAATGAATGGCTGCTTAGGCATGGCAATGGGTCAGTTTGGGTTGGGTCTAGGTCAGTAAAGCTAACCTGTTTACTAAAAGTTGGCCTAGTAATGGCCCAGCTTGAGCGATTTTTGAACAAGTGGGCAGTCTTTCTCACCGCCTGTTCAAAATTTTAACTTTGTTGAGCCCAGGCCGGGCACTGTTGTTGCCCTTACTAAAGGGCGAAGAATTAAACTGAAGCCAACTTAAAATTATTGGAAGATTGACCTGGCCCAACTCATCCATGGTGATGGGTAAAGCCTGACTAACATGACCCAACCCGGCCGGACTAAACTCAGGTTTAAAAATGAAATGTGGGGGTATGAGGTGCAGGGTTATGGATTAACAGGTCTAATGCTCAGTGGGTTGATCCTTACATAGCTCAATGGTAAATAAATTGCGTAGTACCAAGCTGATCCTTCCGTAGCTTAGTGGTAAATAAATTGCATAGTAAGTTATTGGTTTGTGAATTTTTTACATGTGGCCCAGGGTGATGTTTGTGACAAATTCATCCCGATCATCCATTTTGCAAGCTTATTTTAAGACATGTAACAAAAATGAGCTGGATCCAAAACTCAAGTGGACTCCACAAGAGGGGAAAACTAGAGAAAGAAATACATACCGTTGAAACCTTCTTGGGCTCCACCTTGATATTTTGTAACATCCTGGATTTTCACTGTTTTGGATTCCCAAAAATATTTGAGATTTTTTTTATTAATTAACTTATAATATCACTTAATGACCATTAGCACTCAATGTTAGTTTATACTAGGGTGGACCAGTCTAGTTATGATGGGACAAAGTGCGGGCCGCCAAGCCAGATGGCCTGTTTACACCTAACAATAGCCCATGTGGGCCACCCAGCGACTGGGAAGGATTAGAAAAAAATTTAAAAATTTAGGGAATGGAAGATCTCACTGAAATTGTGGTCCATCGCGGACCATGGACCCAATGGACACCCAGAATTAGAATTTGGCACTTGCAAATAAAACAGAGATACTAGACTTTCCAGCCGTCGGATTTCTTCCAAATTTTCGGTGAAGGTCTAATGTATTTTTCTACACCCGTCCACAAAATCTGGGACCCGATTATGGCACGGTGATCGTTGATCACAAACTAGACCCATGTGATCAAACCCCATATCCGATCGCTCCCAAATTTTGAATGGCCCTTCATCGGGTCATGGATCACCTATCTTGTAAGTTTCATGGCCAGAAGACCACCAGAGCCACCATAATCACTGAAATGGACCCCTTAGGGCCATTTAAAGATCAGAACCATACGCTCAAACCCCATACTCGATCATCCGTTTGTTCCCAAACTTTGCATGACCTCTCATCGGGCCATAAGGCACTTACACACCAAGTTTGGTAGCCAGAAGGGTGTTAGAGCCGTCCCAACACCAATAGGGAGTCCTAGAGGACTATTTTAGAAAATTATGGAAACTTAAGGCCAAATGACCCAACTCTAACAAATAAATCCCTAACCCTTATCTTATAACCCTCACCACAACTACCATTGCCAAGGGAGAAAGAGAGAACTAGAGAGCAAGGAGAGAAGAAAGAGAGAGTGAAGGAGAGCTATGGTGGACCTTAAATCGAGGTGAGGCCCAAACTGGATCAACCCTTTCAACTCCCTATCCTTCCTCCAAAGGAAACGCTCCTCCACAACCTTAACAATCGTCCATGGGTCGTTTAGGTAAGATCCTTCACCCTCTTTTCTTGAAACCCATGTATTGAGAAGAGATTTGTCATGGATTTCTAACATGCAAACGTTGCTCTAGGGATTCCGGTCGTTCGACCCCATAAGCCCTCATTGGTAGGTCATTTTTCAAGTCTCCAATGATCCGAAGGTGTGGACTATTAATCTTAGGTGGCCTAGCACCAATTATATCATCAGTCTAATGATTTTGCTTGTTTGGATGAGGCATTTGTAAAATCTAGAGAAATTCTAGGATTTGAGTGTTTGTTTGGAAAAGTATGGAATTGTATGCTTGTAGTTCTCTTATGATTATGTTTGTGCCTCTCAAAGTGCTTAAGTTCTAGTAGATTATTATATACTCATGTGTTGTGTGATTTTCTCATATGTTGAAACTTAGGACTTGTATGATGTTTTGCCCTCGTGCATTTTGATTCCTTGAGACGTAGGAAGTGTTTCACTTCCTCACTAACCCACACCTCTCACTTGCACCTTGTTTAAGATAATATAACATGCTTGTTAGAAATATTTAAATTATATGATAGAATGTATGCAACATGATACTGTATGCTGGTTGATGACCTTGTTGTTGGCATGCTATGAATCATCATCAAACCCTTGGATTGGTCAGGAACATGAGGCGAGATGGTAGTCCCATTGGTTAGACTATCCTAAGACTAACCCTGCGGATTGGGTGGGTGTGTATGGGTGACAGTAGTTCGACTACATGGGTCTATTGTACCCGATGTCGTTCGTCACGTGCTCGCCTGACTCGTACGGTTTAGCCTATTACTGACCAAACTCGATTGTTAACCATGTTTGCTCACACATGTATGAAACCTGGAACACCCTATAACTGTAGTAGCCCACTAATAACCGATTGCAACTAGTCCACAGCCTCATGAGTCGAGCATGGTGGAATGGGACACTTTGTCCAAGCTGTTGGCCTACGCTGGGGTGTCGCGCCTCCCCATAGTGACCGCGAGCGATCCCTTTCTCTCGGCACTCCTCATGTACTTGAAGTTGGGGATGAGGAACCCGACGGGATCACGGACCGCGGGACCTCGGCCTCATGCGTTGATGGGGCCTTGGCCTCGCAACCAGTTTAGGGCATTAATACGTGGGGTGTGTTAGATTCCCCAACCTGCTAGATGAATAGACTTAACTAATAACTTAGCTAACACAATCACATTGCATCGCATTAATTAGGGTGGCGACTCGGAAGTCGAAGTTGCTCTAAGAGAGTGTTGTCATACGCGATCGTCAGATGGAGTCGCTCAAGGGAGCGTTGTGGTGAGGGCATGCATCATACCATCTAACACACATGCACATTAATAAGATTAACTAAATGTATATGATTGACTATTTTTCATTAAATTCATGATATAATTGATGCCTGTTATAACTTGAGACTAATAACACCCACTGAGTTGATCACTCACTCCCACTTTGGGACGGTGTTTTAAACACCAACCAGACCCATTCATAAATGTAGGTGACTCAGGATATGAGGAGCCTGGTGAGGCGAGCTTCGAGGAGGAGTGTTGAGGGTCAAATATTGCATATCAGACCCCGGTTATTACCTGGATTTACGTGCATAATATTGTTTAACACCCGATTTTAACTGTGTTCGTGATATAGGATATATTTGAGAGCTTGGATTACAAAAAGGTGTTAAACGCATGGAATTAATGTTCTGATGATGCCAAGGTAAGGGACAGATTGCAGGGGACCAAGATCGACGGATTTACACGTTAGAGATCCGAGAAAATTGGGAAACTAAAGCTCAAGTGGCCCAAAAATCATCCAAAATGAAAGATCATGGGATTTCCATCATTAGTTCGGTTCGAAACTTTACTTATGGCTTGAGCACCATAAATTAACCGTACACGTAAAAAATCAGCCACTGGATTGCTGTGAAAGTGGCCTAACGGACAGATCAGCCCTCAGAATCATGATTCTGGTCCCATCTGATCTCTGGATATGCTTCAATTTTGGTCTCAACGGCTTAAATAAGGTGAAAAAGCGGATGGACAGAGCGGATTTTTCGTAAACATCCCAGTGGACCCCATGTGCGACGTGCGTGTACATAGCACGTTCACACGCGAGTGACACCGGACCGAGACTCCTAGTCAAAGTCGGCTCACCCGACTTCTTCGCCGCAAACAATGGACGGACGCACCGGCGTCCGTGCGATCTCTTCGATGTGGGGCCCACCCATCAATCGATCCACTGATCCGGACCATCCATGTAATTCCCATGGTCCTTCTTATTCGAGCCTAGGTGATGGAAATTAAGAAGTCGACATTGATCGGTTTTCAACCATCCGAACAGATAACCAACGGTGCAATCAAATAACAGTGGGCCACCACGGTTTCGAGCCAAAACCGATCAAGTCTGAACAGTTTTTCGAGAGCGTTCTACTGGACGGCTTGGATTTTTTAAATTAACAACGAAGTGGGCCCCACCATCGTCGCAGCGTAACGAATACGCAGTCCCTGTTCTGTCTGGATGTTGGGACATGCACTGGACTCTCACCGTTCATCATGCGGGCAATCAAGACTGCTCATTTGATCCAGGAGGTAGCTAAGAGCCTCGCCAAGGTCTCTTTTAGTTCCCATGCACGCACGCACAGGTAAATCGCGACCAAACAGAGAATGGACGGTGATTTAGAAAGTGTTGTGGACCACACCTAATCCGAACCAAATCAATACATTTCAAAAGGGTTTTTCGTCACGAATCCAACTGACGAATTGGATTTCCCTTCCTGTATCAATCATGGGCCCACCAAGCATCCAACGTAAGTGGGTTTATCTCCTTGCGTAAACACACGCTGCTGTGCTTAAAGGAAGCTGCCACCGATTCCAGGCTTCTATAAAAGAGAGAGAGGACGTGAGACCAGGGGGACGAGCTGGGAGCTGGGATCGGGACGTGAGGTAGAGGGTGGACGTGGAGCAGTATTTACAGAGTTCTTTTCTCCTCTCCTTTGTTTTAAGTTTATGTTTTTTTTTTTCTTTTGAGATTAGCCTAATCATTATTATGTCTGTCTAAACCTCTTACTAGGGCTAAGATGTGAAGCTTGTAGTGAGATGGGAGATTCTGTTTATGCATTTAATTAATTTTAATTTATGAACTGATGTTGATTGTAGTTGATTTAAGGGAATGCTTTCAGTTTTTTTATGGTTTATTGTGACTGAAATTACAATAGATCTGCGATGGCTTTGAGTATTTCTTTCTCTTTTTTATGTTTATGTCGTCAGGAAGCCCTGTTGTTCACCATCGTCTCTTGGGCATGGTAGGATGACGGTACCGTTCCTGATTCTCATATATCGTATGGTTAGTTGGTAATTAGTATAATTCTGTTGTTTACTTTGTCTCATGGGCATGGTTTGGTGATGGAATCCATTCTAATTCATATACCCTTCATCTCTAGAAAACTATATCAACAGCAGTTCAGTTAATTTCCATGATTCATAAACCAGGCATAAGATCTCCCTGATCTCTACAAGTGGATCCTCTAAATCCCTAATTTCCCTCCTCTGAATTCTCTTAAAGTTTTAGTTAATTATTTCACCAAATATCCTTCAATCTACACTTGATTTAAAATTCATCTTGTTCTAGTTCTAGTTCTGGTTACCTTCAGATTACGTACAAGTTCCAGTCTCTTGGGATTCGACCTCGGTCTTACCGAGTTTATTACTACATCACAACCCTGCACTTAGGGAGTGAACAAGTTTTTGGCGCTGTTGCCGGGGACTGACGGCTACGATTTTCTAAAATTAACTGGTATTAGGATTTTTAGTTTTAGAATTTCTAGGCTTTCCTTTTAGAAATTTCCTAGTTTTAGTAACTTTCTAATTTCTTTAAGTATTAGATAGTCTTTGTTTCCTTTTTAGAAACTAACCCAATTCTCTTGTTTTGTAGACTCTGATAGACTTCTAAATTGGTAACTTTCTTCTTCTTTCCTTTCTATTTAGAGAGTAGGATTTGTCTTCCTTTTTAGGTAATTTCTACTTCTAAAATTTTTTTAGAATCTAACCTTGTCTCCTATTTTATTATTAGAAATTTTCTGTTTAGAAACTAACTTTCCTTCTTTATAGTTTTTTTTTTTAGATAGAAATTTCTAATTTGGGATTGCTCTTTTCTAATTTAGAACTTAGTTGATTATTATTTTTCATCTTAGGAATTTTTCACTCTTAGGCTTACTATCCTTAGAAACTAACTTGTTTTATTTTGCAGGTTTTAACTTAGGGACTTTAATTTGGTAACTTCTTTCCAACTCTCTCTTCTTGCTAGTTTTTATTTTCCTTTCTTAGGATTAGGTTTAGAAATCAATTGAGGGCTGTGAGTGTTTCATGCCCAAGTGGGCTCGTGACAACACTCGATGTCTCTTGACTGAAGGAGGATTAGTCGAGGGGTTAACTGTCCATCGCAGGACTAGACATCGCTCGAATTGCCCTGAGTTGATTGAGGTTATGGCTGCAAATCAACCTCAAGCACTACCTCAACATAGGGATGAGGAAGTACATGATGAGAATGAGGTGCATCAGGCACCTCCGCCTCCTACCTTACGAAATTATTTACAACTGGAGGGGGTGAGTACGCCCTCATGTATGATTTTTCCTGAAAACACAGGACAGATGGACATCAAGCTAGGAGTTATCCAACTCCTTCCTAAATTTCATGGGCTTGAATCAGAGAGTTCATACTTACATTTGAAAGAGTTCGATGAGATTATAGCGACATTATATTTTCCTAATGTATCTGAGGATACAATCAGGCTGAAACTTTTTCCTTTTTCCTTGAAAGAGAAGGCTAAGGCGTGGCTACATTCACTACGTCCTCGATCCATTGGCACATGGAATGATATGCAGAGGGAATTCATAAAGAAATTCTTCCCACATCATAAAACAATTACCCTCAGAAAGCAATCATGAACTTTGCCCAAAAGGAAGATGAAACATTCTTCCAATGTTGGGAAAGGTTTAAGGATCTGGTCAGTTCATGCCCACAACACGGCTTTGAAACGTGGTGCATTACAAATTTTTTCTACGATGGACTGACATCTTCCATGCGCTAAATGGTCGAGACAATGTGCAATGGAGAGTTCATTAACAAAGATGTTGACGAGGTATGGGACTACCTCGACAGTCTAGCTGAAAAAACACAATCTTGGGACTATTACCTAAAATCAAACACCACGTCTAGGGCAGCTCAATCTAAGGAGAAAGGTGGATTGTATCTCCTGAAAGAAGAGGATGATCTCAATTATAAAGTGACTAATCTCATAAGAAAATTTGAGGCCATGGAAGGAAAGAAGGATAAGGTCAATGAAATTGTTTGCAGCATCTGTGATTGCAACATTCACACAACTGAAAACTGTCCTACAATACCTGCCTTTCAAGGAGTGTTGAATGAACAAGTCAATGCCGTAAACAACTATCAAAGACCTTTTAGTGGACCTAACTCCAATACGTACAATCCTGGTTGGAAAAATCATCCAAACTTTAGTTGGAGAAATGGACAAACGGCTACCCCCCAAGGTTTTTTCAATCAAAATCCAAATCAGGGGAAACCTCAAGAAGAACCGATTCAAAATTCCATACAAGAGCTGGATCAGGCGATGCGAGGATTTACAGATTTTATGCAAAAGATAGATTCCCGTATGACGGTTATAGAAAAGGGAATGCTTCCTGCACAACCTCTCCCCAATCCTAAACCGCAGTACGAGATAAATAATCCCAGCTACTCAAATCAAATGGGGCACGCTAAATCCATCACCACTCTTAGGAGTAAGAAGATCATTAATAAAACCCTTCCGATTAGGCCCGAAAAGCCTCAAGAACCAGAAGAGGACAATAATGATGGATCTAGTGATACCCCACAAAAATTAGAACCGAAACTTCTAGAGAAGCCAGTTGCTTCGTTCCCCCAACGGTTGGTTGCACCAAAATGTCTTTCTAACTCTCAGGATATTCTGGAGGTATTGAAATAAGTGAAAGTCAACATTCCTCTACTTGATGTCGTAAAACAGATTCCTTCATATGCAAAATTTCTGAAAGACCTATGTACGACCAAAAGACGGCAGAGTATTCAAAAGAAGATTTTCTTAACTGAGAAAGTGAGTGTCATCCTGAAGCAAGATGTGCCACAGAAATTCAAGGATCCCAGTAGCCCAACCATATCATATGTAATCGGGTACCATCGAATTGATCATGCACTTCTTGACTTAGGAGCGAGCGTCAATCTGATTCCCTACTCGGTATACAAACAGTTAGGTTTGGGTGAGTTAAAACCCACCCTATCCACACTACAACTTGCCAATCACTCTGTTCGTGTACCAAGAGGGATTATTGAGGATGTGTTAGTCCAAGTCGATAGATTTTACTACCCTATAGATTTTATCATCCTGGACACCGAACCCATCAATAACATGAGCACTCAGATTCCCGTCATTCTTGGTCGCCCATTCCTTGCCACGTCAAATGCAATTATCAATTACAGGAATGGTGTCATGACTATGTCTTTTAGAAATTTGACATTGGAGTCAAACATCTTTTTCAATAACGGCAGCAACTCAGAGGATGATGATGATGTCCACGACATTAACATGATTGACTCTTTCATGGAAGATACGACACCTTTGACCTTATCCTCTGACCCTCTCGAGATGTACCTAGCCCACTCCCATGAGTTTGATGATGATATGATTAGAGAGACGTGTGCCTTGCTTGATGATCTTGCACCGGTGCCAAGATTAGCAACCTGGAGGCCACAATTTGAAGAATTACCACAAACTGATGTAGTGTCTCTACTGTCTAACCTCAAGGCACCGAAGCTTGACCTAAAACCTTTGCCCTCTGATTTGAAATATGCCTATTTAGGTCAAGACGAGACATACCCGGTGGTGGTCCCTGCCCATTTGGAGAAAGAACAAGAGAGTATGCTCATATCTACTCTCATTGAGCATAAAAGAGCCCTAGGATGGACGATCGCGGACCTCAAGGGAATCGACCCCTCGATTTGTACCCACTGCATATACCTTGAGGATAATGCGAAGACCGCTCGGCAACCACAACGTAGACTAAATCCAAACATGAAGGAAGTGGTTAAGGCCGAAGTTCTTAAACTATTGGATGTGGGTATCATATATCCTATATCTGATAGTCTATGGGTGAGTCCAACTCAGGTGGTTCCTAAGAAGTCCGGAATCACCATCGTAGCCAATGCTAATAATGAACTCGTGCCAACTAGAGTCACTACTGGTTGGAGAATGTGCATTGACTACAGGAAGTTAAATACTGTCACGAGGAAAAACCACTTTCCGTTACCATTCATTAATCAGATCCTGGAAAGGTTAGCCGATCATTCCTATTACAGTTTCCTTGACGGGTATTCGGGCTATAACCAAATTGAAATCGCCCCTGAGGACCAGGAAAAGACCACATTTACCTGCCCCTATGGCACCTTTGCTTACAGAAGGATGTCATTCGGGTTATGTAATGCCCATGCCACCTTTCAGTGATGTATGCTGAGTATCTTTTCTAACATGGTGGGGAAATACCTAGAGGTCTTTATGGACGATTTCTCTATTTTCAGTTCATCTTTCAGCGAGTGCTTAGAGAATCTCAAATGTGTGCTGAAAAGATGTGAAGAAAAGAATTTGGTACTTAATTGGGAGAAGTGTCATTTCATGGTTCATAAGGGGATTGTCCTTGGACATATCATCTCGTCCAAGGGAATTGAGGTAGATAAGGCAAAAATCGATCTTATCTCTAACCTACCTCCACCCAAGAACATCAGGGACGTGCGATCCTTCCTAGGACACGCAGGATTTTACAGGCGATTCATAAAGGACTTTAGTCTCCTCTCTCGTCCTTTATGTAATCTTCTTCAAAATGATGCTCCATACGAGTGAACTAAGCAATGCCAGGAAGCTTTCACCAAGCTTAAAGGCACGTTAACCACTGCACCCATCATGCAGCCACCCGACTGGAGCCTTCCTTTTGAGCTTATGTGCGACGCTTCTGATTATGCTCTTGGAGCGGTTCTAGGCCAGAGAAAAGATAAGAGGCACTACGTCATCCATTACGCGAGTAAGACTTTAAATCTTGCCCAAGTGAACTACTCGACTACGGAAAAGGAACTTTTAGCCGTAGTGTTCGCCTTGGACAAATTTAGGTCCTATCTGATCGGATCCAAGATTATTATCTATACAGATCATGCGGCACTTAAGTATCTTCTTTCTAAGAATGATTCTAAACCCTGCCTTATACGATGGATCCTTCTACTCCAAGAATTTGATTTGGAAATTAAAGATAAAAAGGGAGTAGAGAACGTACTTAATACCTCTGATTCCCTTGAGGCGACCCATATCGACGACATGTTCCCTGATGAACAACTATTCAGAGTCTCCCATTCACCTTGGTTCGCTGATATTGCTAATTATCTTGCTACAGGTTCCATACCGACACATTGGACCGCACAAGATAAGAAGAAATTCTTTACCGAGGTACGCAATTTTTTCTGGGACGATCCATATCTGTTTAAATATTGCCCAGACCAAATCTTAAGGAGATGTGTGCCAGACGATGAGCATCAGAGTGTCATCTCCTTTTGTCACTCACAGGCCTGTGGTGGTCACTTTTCTGCTAAAAAGACCACGACCAAGATTCTGCAGTGTGGCTTCTATTGGCCCACTATGTTCAGGGACACTCATGAGTTTTGCAAAGCTTGTGAGCATTGTCAGAAATTGGGAGCATTGTCCCACCGAAATATGATGCCCTTGAATCTCATTCTTATCATAGAGGCATTTGATTGCTGGGGCATCGATTTCATGGGGTCATTCCCCCAATCTTTTGAGAATTTATATATTTTGCTTGCCGTAGACTATGTCACTAAATGGGTCGAAGCGATTCCATGTCGAACTAATGACCATCGCATGGTCATTAAATTCTTTAAAAAAAACATCATTTCCCGATTCGGAACGCCTCGAGCCATCATTACTGATGGGGGTTCACACTTTTGTAATAGGCCATTCGAGAGTTAAATGAAGAAATACGGTATCTCTCATAAGGTGACCACCCCATACCACCCACAGACAAGTGGGCAAGCTGAGATTTCCAATAGGGAAATCAAACACATTTTGGAGAAAACAGTTAACCCTGATTGTAAAGACTGGTCAATCCGATTGACCGATACCTTATGGGCTTACCGTACTACTTTTAAAACCCCTATTGGAATGTCTCCCTTTAGACTCGTCTATGGGAAGGCTTGCCACTTACCTGTGGAGTTGGAACATAGAGCCTACTGGGCGATCAAAAATCTGAACAACTCTGGCTCGCTACGCAAACTTCAATTAAATGAACTTGAAGAAATCTGGAACGACGCGTATGAGAACTCGAGAATTTACAAGGACAGGATGAAGGCATTTCATGACCAACATATTCTACGAAAATCATTCACGCCAGGTCAGAAAGTCCTTTTGTATAATTCTCAATTACATCTCTTTCTGGGTAAGCTTTGATCTTGTTGGACCGGCCCTTACATTATTGTTACTGCTTATCCTCATGGGGCCATTAAAATAAGAGATCCCGACAATGGCAATGAATTTAAAGTAAATGGACATTGATTAAAACCATTTGTCGAGAAATTTGATTCAGAGGATATGTCCATGCCTCTGACTGATCCTGTTTACCAGGAATGATCTCCTAATCTGATGGAGGTATAGGTAGGTTTCCTGTTTGCATAGAACTAGGGTAGTTGCTTTGGTCTGGCTGAAGACGTTAAACTTAGCGCTCTTGGGAGGCAACCCAGCTTTTTATTCCATTTCATTTTCCTAGTTAGTTAGTTCAATGTTTGTGGGTAACATTGCTGCAAACCCTCACGAGACTACAACTCGTCCTCTAAGGGCAACCTAGGGGTTTAAAGGCTTGTTGCATACGCTAAATACAATCGAGAGCACCTGCGAAACTGGTATAGGTAGGATTTTATTTTTGTTATTTTTGTTTTACTTTCTCTCTTGTGCTGATCCGCTTTTACGTTACTATCCTTAGAAAGTCTTTCTCGATTCGTCATCCAGGTACTATCTTCCCATCACTTTTCATTTACTTTCGTTGTCCCATGTGCATAGCATGCTCATACCTTTTACATTGAGGACAATGTAGATTTTAGGGTGGGGGTGGGGGATTAGGTTACCTAATTAGTGTTTTCTTGGTCTTGAGCAAAAATTGTGAAAAAATTTTAAAATTTTTCTAGAATTTCTTATGAATTCGAAGTGATTTTAACGGTCATCTTGGATTTAGAATTACAAGATAAGTGATGTTGGTAATTTATGACTCTTAGATTCAGTATCTGTTAGATTTCACAGTTAAGTTTGAATTGTTAATCCATTGTTAGAAGTTTTAAACATTGATTGAGTCATGATTTCACATGTCACATCTCGCTTACACATTGAGATTTCAACTCGATATTGAAAGATTAACTTGGTGATCACTTAGCTTGAAAGGAACCAAACCGAGAAATTGAAAGGATTGGGCGAATGATCTTCACCATAGGTTTGCTCCCTACAGGTGAGGATTTAATTCCCCAAGAATAACAGTCGGAAAGGGCTAGGAGAATGGTCTTTACTATAGGTTTGCTCCCTATAGGTGAGGATTTAATTCCCCTACTTAGCATTACTATAAAAAAATAATAAAATATAAAAAATATATATATATTTAAAAAAAAAAGAGAGAAGAAAGAATTAGAATTGATGAGGTAGGTTTTGGTTGCCATGAATCCTCTTGTTGGTTACCAACCATATCATGAAATAACGGATTGAATCTTAATGATCGATAAGCCAAGATTACACTATACACCCATGGAACTCAATGTTTAGAATTTTTCTAATTGATGGATGAATACTTTGAACTTGATTATGAAGATTACCGTGTGTTTGAGTCTAGGAGAGAATAATGCCCAACATTTATGAATCTTGGATTTCTCATATTTGAATCGTTTTTCAAGATTTCACTCGGTTGCATAGAAATTGCCCTGTAATTCTCAACTTATTTTTCGCATATTTTGCTCGGGACTAGCAAAATGCTGGTTGGGAGTTGTGTTGAGGGTCAAATATTGTATATCAGACCCCAGTTATTACCTAGATTTACGTGCATAATATTGTTTAACACCCGAGTTTAACTGTGTACAGGATATATTTGAGAACTTAGATTACAAAAAGGTGCTAAACGCATGGAATTAATGTTCTGATGATGCCAAGGTAAGGGACAAATTCCATGGGACCAAGATCGACGGATTTACACATCAGAGATCCGAGAAAATCGGGAAACTGAAGCTCAAGGGGCCCGAAAATCATCCAAAATGAAAGATCATGGGATTTCCATCATTAGTTCGGTTCGAAACTTTACATATGGCCTGAGGACCATAAATTAATCGTACACGTCAAAAATCAGCCATTGGATCGCTATGAAAGTGGCCTAACGAACAGATCAGCCCTCAGAATCATGATTCTGGTCCCATCTAATCTCTGGATATGCTTCAATTTTGGTCTCAACGGCTTAAATAAGGTGAGAAAGCGGATGGTTGGAGTGGATTTTTCGTAAACATCCCAGTGGACCCCATGTGCGACATGCGTGTACATAGCACGTTCGCACGCGAGTGACACCGGACCGAGACTCCTAGTCAAAGTCGGCTCACCCGACTTCTTCCGCACCGGCAACAGCGGACGCACCAGCGTCCGCTGATCTCTTTCAGTGGGGCCCACCCATCAATCGATCCACTGATCCGGACCATCCATGTAATTCCCATGGTCCTTCTTATTCGAGCCTAGGTGATGGAAATTAAGAAGTCGACATCGATCGGTTTTCAACCATCCGAACAGATAACCAACGGTGCAATCAAATAACAGTGGGCCACCACGGTTTCGAGCCAAAACCGATCAAGTCTGAACGGTTTTTCGAGAGCGTTCTACTGGACGGCTTGGATTTTTTAAATTAACAACGAAGTGGGCCCCACCATCGTCGTTATGTAACGAATACGCAATCCCTGTTCTGTCTGGACGCTGGGACATGCACTGGACTCTCACCGTTCATCATGCGGGCAATCAGGACCGCTCATTCGATCCAGGAGGTAGTTAAGACCCTCGCCAAGGTCTCTTTTAGTTCCCATGCACACACGCACAGGTAAATCGCGACCAAACAGAGAATGGACGGTGATTTAGAAAGTGTTGTGGACCACTCCTAATCCGAACCAAATCAATGCATTTCAAAAGGGTTTTTCGTCACGAATCCAACTGACGAATTGGATTTCCCTTCCTGTATCAATCATGGGTCCACCAACATCCAACGCAAGTGGGTTTATCTCCTTGCGTGAACACACGCTGTTGTGCGTAAAGGAAGCTGCCACCGATTCTAGGCTTCTATAAAAGAGAGAGAGGACGTGAGACCAGGGGGAGGAGCTGGGAGCTGGGATCAAGACGTGAGGCAGAGGATGGACGTGGAGCAGTATTTACAGAGTTCTTTTCTCCTCTCCTTTGTTTTAAGTTTATGTTTTTTTTTTCTTTTGAGATTAGCCTAATCATTATTATGTCTGGCTAAACCTCTTAGCTAGGGCTAAGAGGTGAAATTTGTAGTGAGATGGGAGATTCTGTTTATGCGTTTAATTATTTTTAATTTATGAACTGATGTTGATTGTAGTTGATTTAAAGGAATGCTTTCAGTTTTTTTTTTTATGGTTTATTGTGACTGAAATTGCAATAGATATGCGATGGCTTTGAGTATTTCTTTCTCTTTTTTATGTTTATGTCGTCAGGAAGCCCTGTTGTTCACCATCGTCTCCTGGGCATGGTCGGATGACGGTACCCCTTCCTGATTCTCATATATCGTATGATTGGTTGGTAATTAGTTTAATTCTGTTGTTTACTTTGTCTCATGGGCATGGTTTGGTGATGGAATCCATTCTAATTCATATACCCTTCATCTCTAGAAAACTATATCAACAGCAGTTCAGTTAATTTCCATGATTCATAAACCAGGCATAAGATCTCCCTGATCTCTACAAGTGGATCCTCTGAATCCCTAGTTTTCCTCCTCTAAATTCTCTTAAAGTTTTAGTTAATTATTTCACCAAATATCCTTCAATCTACACTTGATTTAAAATTCATCTAGTTCTAGTTCTAGTTCTAGTTACCTTCAGATTACGTACAAGTTCCAGTCTCTTAGGATTCGACCTCGGTCTTACCGAGTTTATTACTATATCACAACCCTGCCCTTGGGGAGTGAACAAGGAGGTCGAGTTGTCCTACTTCCTGTTGATGAGCGGGTATTCTTCAGCTCAGTAGACGGGATTCTGGATCGCTGAGTAGTGGACTTAGCTTTATTTTCTAGATATATCATTTTTTGTGATTTGTTGGGCAACGCCTTGAGCAACCCATTTACATCCTTTTGAATTTGTATATATTTAACCTCTTTCAATTCAGTAGACTTGTTATGATTATGATTCATGCTTCAAGTAATTTCATACTGTGCATTTAAACCTAATTAGACACAAAACAGTAAAAAATTGGTTATAAGTGATGCCTGAGAACTTGGGAGTCGAGTGTATGCACGACCCCAAATTTTCAGGAAATTACAAGATGGTATCAAAGCAATAGTTTGGAATCAATTGGGTCATGGGTCATAAACTCACTAATGCGTCCGCTTACATGAGAAGAAACGCAAGAGAGAACACGAAATGCTTGAACCATCCCATACCCTAAACTAACAATTTTAGACGGAAGGTAGGACTTGTAAGGAGTTAGGAATGGGTAGCGAGAGAGGGGGATCCGAGGGGCTTAACCTGACGGCAAGACTCGATTCGATTGACTAGGAGATTTAGCTAGTTTAGTCCACCAAATTCCTAGGGCCCGTGGGGCCAACTGAAATAGGTGGGATTAGGGTGAAATGAATTTTAGAGTAACGATAAATGTAGGTGTAAGGTAAATCCTGGGTTTCCTTCCAAATTATACTTAAAAATTCTTCATCAAGGGATTTGGAAATACCATATTACACCTTCCAACACAAGGCTCATTCTGCAAAGCCTATGAAATTAATTTTAAACCCCATCCCACACTCATTCTAGACATGTCATTCACAGCCTTGAGTTGGGATTAGCATTGTAATCCTATTTAGTACAGCTTAATACCACTAGCCAAACAGGCCTAAGTCTAAATTCCTCTTTTCAACCTATCTCCTTAAAATCTTCACCTACTATCACTCCGTTCTTTAATTTTCCCAGTACATTATTAGGAGCAAGCTGGAAATCAAAAGGTTAATGATCGAAATCATCGTCCAAGTCCAAATGAACTAATACCGGGCCGAACATGATAGTTCAAACCCACTTGGGGACAATTAAGTAGGGGTGAATGAAATTTTATCGGAAATAGAAAAAATATAGAATCGAAACTGAGGGATTAGACGGTCAAAACTTTAGTCTTAGGCCAAATTTGATAGTTCCGACCCATTCTGGGATAGATTTGAGGGTGAACGAAAATTCACTGAAAATAATGGAAATATAGATAAAATAGATTTTTGACCACTAACCAAGAGGAATCTTGTAAAACCACTAAGTCCATTGCGTAGATCGGCTTCTCCTACCCCAAATTCATATATGGTACTTCCTGTGGAGACTTACAGGCGCCCAGGAAATCGCAAACGAAGGAGCCGAGTCAGAGCCACGGCATAGCCTACGCCGGTGGTGGCGTTGCCTACGCCGGGCAGCTAGGGAGCTGGCATGCCTACGCTGGTGGTGGCATAGCCTATGCCGGGTGGCCAAAGGGCTGGCGTGCCTACGCCGGCAGCGGCGTAGCCTATGTCGGATGCCCAAATTTCCTGCAAAATTCAGTCAACTTCAAAAAATGATATCTCCTTCGTTATAACTCCGATTTAGGCAGATTGAAGATTAACAAGTCTAGTTTCATATAAAAATAAAATAAAAATTATAATATAGTTAAATTTGGAATGAATTGATAACTATACAAAAAATCGTTAGCTTTATACGGTGGTTACTTCTAGAATTTTTATAAGTTATTTACAACTCCAAATGAGATGAAATTTGGTGTGATGACTTAAAACTTGATGATAAATCATCATAAAAAAATTTAAAATAATCCAGTTACTAAAAGTATAAGAAACGTTACAATATAGGTCCCCTCCTCCCTTTCAATGTACACACGAGTGGGGCCCATTTCCCTAGCTATTTAGGACTATCTAGAATCCATAAAGCCTATCTCTAATACTCTCATTACCTCCAACATCCCTTCTAGACCCTAGAGAAACTCTCCCTCTCCCAATCTCAAAACCCAATCCTCAAACCTACCATCTTCTTCTTCACTCTAACCCAGCTCAATCCTTATTCTCTCAAACCCTTTCCAAACTTTTCTCAACATCATTTCTTCAACTCATTCCTAATCACTTCTTAACTTCCATCCCCCAAATCCATTTTTTAAACTCATCTCTAAATTCACCTCACTCAACAATCTCACCTTCAACACTTCTCTCCCAACCATTTGAAAGATCTCAATCCTCTTCTAAAGAAAACCCATCTCCCAACTCCTTGCGTTCCACAACCCGTTTTCACATTCTTTCCAAACCCATTCCATTTCCAAAACCCCTCTCAAATCCCTTTCAACTCCAAGCCCCAATTTCAAAACCTCATTTCAAATTAATATTCAACCCATATTTTCCAATCTCATCCTCAAATCCATTTTACCCAAACCCATTCTTAACCACTCCTTCTCCAATACATTCTCAAATCATTTCAAAAAATATACTCCCAAAATCCAATCTTAGACCCATTCTCAAATCTTCTTAAAACCACCCCTAAAATCTTTCCTCCAACGACCCACTTACATTTCTCACAGCCAATCCATCCTAGCCGAGGGATATAGCGTTCTTGGCAACCCTTGCCTCTTTCTTCGTCATTCCGGTGATCCTTTCCTTCAAGGGGAAGAACCACCCCCACTGCGTCCGACCCAGAAGAATAGTAACTTAACCTAACAGACAATTAGTAGATTGTTCGAGTCAGTTAGAATTGCTTTCATGTGTTGAGGGATAGTTGTAACCTTTCCTACTTGATTAGGCCGTGTTTCCCTTAAGTTGGCGGTATCTAGTGATACATGTAAATCCTTACTGTAAGATGTAACTGGTCATGCCAATGACATTTTGGAATTCAACGTGAATGTATGGATTGAAATTCTCTTATCACTTTGTGAATGCTTGCATGTGTAGTTGTCAATGGATTAGTCATGTCTTTTCATATTAAAGTTTAACATTGGGTGTCTATTTATGAATTATTTATAATCGTGCTACGAATCATCCCGTGATTACATTGATTACATATATATTTTTTTGTTTAAGTTGTACCCGTAAGTAGGATTGAGTTTCATAGTTTAATATTCTGTAAGCTCATGTTAAGGGCGGACTACATTAAAATATATTGAGTTTTCCCATTCTCTTAAGGACTCAAGGTTCCAACAAAATCAAGAAGATGATATCCTTCATCTTTGCCTTCCTGCCCCCTTACTAGCGTTATTAGCACTCCAAACCTCCCAAATACCTTAGAACCTCGACTATTCCTTCATTCTTGAAATTTATGAAACCAAAGTGTAGTCTGTGATTAATCCATTAGCCATAGGATTGAAATGGTAATTCATATAAAAATTTATCATTAAAAACTTTTTAGGATGATCGCTGCCTACAGGCATGTTGAGATAATTATTAAACCCCAAATTGGACATAAATTAAAATGAGGACTCTCCTAGACCAAGACCCAAAGGACAACCTTATAAATAGGAGATTTAAACTTTCCAACGACAGTCGTTCCCTAAACATTTAGATTGATCAGACTACGGAATTACGGAAGTATACGCCTGCGAAGCATTCACAGCTTGACCCAATTCTCAATCTTGGGCGACTACCAATAGACTCACTGCTTTGACCGAGCAGAAGACCAGGATCATCCAGGACGAAGAAGGGATACAATGAGCCTTCTACCTTGGTCAGGTAGATGATCGACGTATCGGGTTCAAGCCCACTACAACCGTCTCTCCGTATTGCTCTAACATTGAAAGAAAATATTTTTACTCTAGATAGAGGGAAATCGACGTCATAAATCAAAATCTTTAAAAAAATAAATAGATAATTAAATAAATTGTACTAAACCATTAGGGTAAAATTATTTTTAAGGGAGGTAGACTAAAATGAGCCAAACTAGTACAGATAGTATACACCTTACCATGCATATAAACTTGAAATCAATAAA
This sequence comes from Magnolia changhungtana, assembly GCA_030180095.1. Lineage (NCBI taxonomy): Eukaryota > Viridiplantae > Streptophyta > Magnoliopsida > Magnoliales > Magnoliaceae > Magnolia > Magnolia changhungtana. The sequence goes on along the minus strand of JASAUF010000364.1, from coordinate 5,052,067 downwards.
ACTTAGGTAAATGAAATAATAAAATCTTTGCTTATTACTCTTAGGCAATTTCGGGGACGAAATTATTTTTAAGAGGGGTAGATTGTAACATCCTGTATTTTCACTGTTTTGGATTCCCAAAAATCCTTGAGATTTTTTTTATTAATTAACTTATAATATCACTTAATGACCATTAACACTCAATGTTAGTTTATATTGGGGTGGACCAATCTAGTTATGATGGGACAAAGTGTGGGCCGCCAAGCCGGATGGCCTATTTACACTTTACAACAGCCCATGTGGGCCACCCAGCGACTGAGAAGGGTAAAAAAAATCTAAAAAATTAGGGAACTGAAGATCTCACTGGGCTTGTGGTCCATCGCGGACCACGGACCCAGTGGACACCCAGAATTAGAATCTGGCACTTGCCAAATGCACCCCCCCTCCCCCCCCCCCCATGCCAGAATTAGAATCTAGCACTTGCAAATAAAACTGAGATAGCAGGCTTTCCAGCCGTCGGATTTCTTTCAAATTTTTGGTGAAGGTCTAATGTATTTTTCTACGCCCGTCCACAAAATCTGGGACCCGATCGTGGCACGGTGACCATTGATTGCAAACCAGACTGTATGATCACATATCCAATCGCTCTCAAATTTTGCATGACCCTTCATCAGGCTATGGATCACCTATCCTGTAAGTTTCATGGCCAGAGAGCCACCAGAGCCACCCCAATCACCAAAATGGGCCCCTTAGGGCCATTTAAAGATCAAAACCGTATGCTCAAACCTCATACTCGATCATCCCTTTGTTCTCAAACTTTGCATGACCTCTCATCGGGCCATAAGGCACTTACACACCAAGTTTGGTGGCCAGAGGGGTGTTAGGACCGTTCTAACACCAATAGGGAGTCATAGAGGACTATTTTGAAAAATTATGAAAACCTAAGGCCAAAGGGCCCAACTCTAGGAAATAAATCCCAAACCCTTATCTCATAACCCTCACCACAACCACCATTGCCAAGGGAGAAAGAGAGAGCTAGAAAGTAAGGAGAGAAGAAAGAGAGAGTGAAGGAGAGCTATGGTAGACCTTAGATCGAGGTGGGGCCCAAGGGGATCAACCCTTTCAACTCCCTATCCTTCCTCTAAAGGAAACACTCCTCCACAACCTTAACAATTGTCCGTGGGTCATCTAGGTAAGATCCTTCACCCTATTTTCTTGAAACCCTATATTGAGAAGAGATTTGGCATGAATTTCTAACATGCAGACGTTGCTCTAGGGATTCCAGCCATCCAACCCCATAAGCCCTCATTCCTAGGTCATTTTCCAAGTCTCTAACGATCCGTAGGTGCGGACTATTAATCTTAGGTGGCTTAGCACCAATTATATCATGAGTCTAATGATTTTGCTTGTTTGGATGAGACATTTGTAAAATCTAGAGAAACCCTAGGATTTGAATGTTTGTTTGGAGAAGTATGAAATTGTATGCTTGTAGTTCTCTTATGATTGTGTTTGTGCCTCTCAAAGTGCTTAAGTTCTAGTGGATGATTATATACTCATGTGTTGCGTGATTTTCTCATATGTTGATGCTTATGACTTGTATGATGCTTTGCCCTCGTGCATTTTGATTCCTTGAAACATATGAAGTTTTTCACTTCCTCGCTAACCCACACCTCTCACTTGCACCTTGTTTAAGATAATATAACATGCTTGTTAGGAATATTTGAATTGTATGATAGAATGTATGCAACATGATACTGTATGCTAGTTGATGACCTTGTTGTTAGCATGCTATGAATAATCATCAAACCCTTGGATTGGTCAGGAACATGAGGTGATATGGTAGTCCCATTAGTTGGACTATCCTACGACTAAACCCGCGGATTGGGTGGGTGCGTATGGGTGGCAGTAGTGTAACAACCCGAATCTTCAGGACCCGAGTACACGACCCGTTTCCCAAAAACCCGAGTGTTAACCTAAAAGGATGGTCAAATTCGAGTGTATATTTTTTTTCCTTCTTTTATCAGAGTTAACAAATGAGCGTAGTGTGAACAAGTCGACATAAAGGAAAATTTCATTATCATTCAAATATACAAGAAGCTGCCCATAATGACTTATACAAACCCATGCCTCCAAAATAATAAATACAAGAATTACATGATCTAAATACATAAGCAATAATAGAATGCGAATAAATTTGAGCCGCAAGACCCCTCAGCTTCTCAAGGTTGGTACAGTCATGTAACCCTCGCACTTGAACCCGACTCCTCATCAGCCTAAACCTGAAAATCACTTAAGCCACCTGTGCTACCTGTACGATTATATTTTTGATGGATGAGTGGCCAACTCAGTGTGAATTCCCCTCAAGATTACACACCGCCGTATTAGGTAAGAAATAGTATTAAACATATAGGCAACCAAAATAAAGTAAATGCAGTCTTATTAGATGCATGGATGCGTGAATGTAATCATCACCCCGGGGATGCTCATCCGTGCGGACAGTGGGCCGTCACCCATGCAATTATCGAACCTGGGAAATATCATCCAGTCGGAACAATACATGCTATGTATGCATGATTAGCCAAGTCATTATTAGTCCATTTACAACCAGCCAATTTAGATAAGCTCAAAGGTCACTACGGGGAGCACATGGCCCAGCGTAGGCCGACAGCTCGGGCATAGTGTCCCATACCACCATCCTCGGCTCATGAGACTGCCACCTTAGGATGTTTAATGGTACCCCATCGACTAGTAGCCAATCATATTACAATATATAAGGCTTACCATCGCATGGCTGCACGGTGTAAAACGTCGAACCCATATAGGGAAAATATCAAATAAAACCACGCAGGGCGAGTATCAAAATATGCCACATAGGGCGAATATCAAAACCATACAATAAAGGCCATCCTTAAAAACCATTGGGCACAACAACCCTAGATGGTAGGCCCACATCAATGATCTATCTAGACCACCACTCAATAACCACCAAGTAGAAGGTCCATTACGATCACAACTAATCAGGTTACATCCCAAGTATGGGTGTAGATTTATAGGTGGGGTTTCCCACTAATGTACCAGTTTAAAGTCCATAAGCAATACACAAACATGAACAAATATACAGGATGAACATTAAGCAGGCAATATAACAATTCAATTTCCACCAGCTAACCCATGTGATTATAAGAAAGAGATATCAATTATGAATTTAAATAAAAACTATAACTTAAGCTAATGAGAAGATGGAATGCTCAAGGGGAAGAATCATCACCTTATACTTTGAATCGCCTATCAGTGTCGCTAGAGAGTGTGTATTTCCTTATAATCAACCCCTATCATAAATCAAGAACTGGTACCATTAGATCCAAGCTCTACACACTACTTAAGTCTAAGATCATGGCCTAGGATTTGAATTATTTATCTTGGGGTTTAGTCTTAAGTTTAGTTTCTAGGATTTTGAATCCTAGTTGGTGTATTAATTTTCACCCAATGTTAATGATATAACTATTATTTGTGTCCATGGTATTAATCAGTATTACAATTGAAGTAAAATAGTATATCCTATTATTAGAGATAATATTTTCAAGTGATGGATACCATACTAATATTACTAAAGGTAATTTCATAACTAATATTGGCGTAACATGTTAATAGTAACCATTATGATGATAGTTAATATTAAGATCTACTATTACGATAATAGTTGAGAGTAATGGATAAACTTTCTAATAATTGTAACTTTGTTTAATATAGCTAATATTAGCGTAAGTAGTCCATTAATGGTTAATCATGGTTAAGGTCTTAACCAAGGGTTTGGGTTGCCTAGGCCTTTAGATTTGTACCATAATTGATGTGTGATTAAAGAAAATGTTCATAATGTGAGCATCTACAAAATAATTATCAACATAATAATATAATTAACATGTTAATAATAATCATTGAAATGATAATGTTTTAGAATGATGAATAAAATACTAATATTTAGTGATTAAAATTTTATCCATACTAATTAATATTATCATGAATAGCCCCGCAATGACTAATCGTGTCCATATTAAAATTTATTATGATAATAGCACAAGGATGATAATTGTAAAAATTGAAATGCTTCTAGCTTGGGAAGAACGTGGCTCACCTTGTTGACTCGGCTCGACACATCTACCACCAACTCTCTCTCCTTCTCCTCCTTTTCTTCTTCTTTATTCCTTACTCAGGACCCCTCACCCAACAAAGTTGCTGGGCACAACCAGCCAATGGACCGGCTGTCTAACTCGGTCCCAAACCGAGTTGACTCGACAACAAACTAAGACCCCGACCACACTCTTTTCTTCTCCTCTTCTTCCTTTTTCTTCTTTCCTTCCTTCTCTTCTTCCTCACACCTTCTTCTCCACTCAACCCACGCACCAGCAGGTTTACTGGACCAAGCCAGGCCCATCTCACATGGTCAGCAGCCCCAGTTCACATGACTCAGCCCAGCGACTCGGCTCAACTCAACTCGGCTCGGTTGGGCTCAAACTGGCAGCCACCCTCTTTTCTTCCTTCCTCCTTTTCTTCTTTTCTTTCTTTCCCTCTTCCTTTTTCACTCTCTTCCCTGCTCTCCTTCTCTGGTCAGCCGTAGCAGGACCCGCCCCAAACCTAAACCGAGTCAGCGACTCGGTTCGTTGTGCAGCAATGTGGTGCAACCACACCACTCACTTCTTCTCACGTTCTCTCCCTTCCTTCCTTTCTCTTTCTTCCTTCTTCCCAGCTACTGGGAACACCCAACAAAACTCGCCAACTCGGCCTGACTCGACCGGACGAGTGGGTCACGGTGGTGTGGTGCAACAGCCGCACCACCCTTCTCCTTTCTTCTCTTTTCTTTCTTCTTCTTTCTTTCCTTCTCTTTTCTTCACTATTCTCTCCCAACACCATCACCAGATGGTGAAAGCCCGAAAACGGCATAACGAACAGAGCTGGCCCGGTTTTGAGTGGTGGAGAAGATAACGGCCATTAATGGCGTATCTGAAAACAGTGCTTCTCCCTTCAATCTGCTTCTTGCAGATGGTCCTAATGGTCTCTAGGAAGCTCCTATAAGGGGTTTTTCAGAGCTTGGGGGAGATTTAAGTGGTGGGTTCGGAGCTAGGAAGAAACGGCAGATTTTTTCAGTTTGCTGCGGAAATGGTGGTTGAATTTCATTTTAGTTGATCCACACCTTTCTTAAAGCGTTGCCCTAACCTTTTTAGACCGTCGGATGAAGGTTAGAAGGCTAGGATTGCATCCATTTGAAACTGCTTAGCACAGCTGTTGAAACCCAAAACCGGCTGTTTGTTTTTCTCAGCCAATGAAATCCCTAAACCGTTGTTGGAATGAGCGGCTGAGATCTCCCTAGGACGGATGGCTGGGATTTGAAAGGGGAGAGGCACGCGGATCGCTGAGCTGGAAGGAAGACGGTTTCCGTTTTTGAAAATATGGTGCTTGCGGGACCTGTTTGCATCCAGGATTGTGTGCACGTGTGGTTGCATGAATGTGTATAGAAGCCATGGTTTTGGCTGGAACGATCCACCCAACACGATGGACGGTTTGGATCCACCAGGTGGGTCATCATGGTGGGCCACGGACGGTCCCAAATGGTCATCTGACCGTTGCTGTTAAAATCCGAAAGAGAGAGAGAGAGAGAGAGAGAGAGAGTTCTCTTTTAAGAAAAATGCGGGTCAACCGCTGGTGACCGAGTTGGCACGCCCGGTGCACGGGGGGCACAGGCGCACTAGGTGCACTCGCATCTTACGTGGGGTCCACTGTGATGTCTGTGATAAATCCACACCGTCCACCTTCTTTGTCAGATCATGCTGAGGCCTAGACAAAATAATGGGCCAAATCCTAAATTCAGGTGGGCCATACGAATCAATCTCAGGTCCTAATGGTGGTTTTCTGTCCATCTAACGGTCGGATGATCCCGAATTCGAATGTCAGCGGTTAAAAGACCTAAATGGACCATTTGTGAGGCTTTCATCCTGTATTACTAGCCAATTAATATAAAATTTATTACTATTGTACATTACTTATAGTTACACTAATTAAAATAATTTACACCTATATAAATATAATTTTAATATTAACGTACTACTATTTACATGCTATTGGTCACACATTTACTAGTGTATAATTCATAATACACAATGTCATACTATACATACATATGAATTAGAATTTGTACAACACCATATTTAAAACTGCATTGTTAAATAATATAAAATTTTATTTAATTATCTAATAATTGCTGGTGCACATGTTTATAGAAATATTCAATATTACAATAATATTTATAACTCAATTATACATTGTAAAATTATTATTTATTATGTTAGTTAATATAATATTATTTTCATAACACTTTACATACATTATATATATATATATATATATATATATATATATATATATAACACTCTTCGTACAAAGTCATATGACACTAAGTTATCAAAATGCATTTGTGCCTCCTTTTTTTTTTTTTATCTATGTTTATGTAAAATATAATATAAAATAATATACTTATTAAATATCATTGGAGCGCCAACAGACAAATGGGTTAACATAAGGATGGGAACCGTCTTAACGATTAAATTTAAACTAGGATGCACGTAAAATGTTTACTTAAGTCTAGCTTATATTTATACTAAGTTTGGTTATATGGTAACACCCGAGTACTAGAAAGTACGGGGTGTTACAAGTAGTTCGACTACATGGGTCTATTGTACCCGATGTCATTCGTCACGTGCTCGCCTGACTCGTGCGATTTAGCCTATTATTGACCAATATCGATTGTTAACCATGTTTGCTCACACATGTATAGAACCTGAAACACCCTACAACCGTAGTGGCCCACTAATAACCAATTGTAACTAGTCTATAGCCTCGTGAGCTGGGCATGGTGGAATGGGACACTGTGTCCGAGCTGTCGGCCTACGCTGGGGTGTAGCGCCTCCCCGTAGTGACCGCGAGCGATCCCTTTCTCTCGACACTCCTCGTGTGCTTAATGTCGGGAATGAGGAACCCAACAGGATCATGGAGCGCAAGGCCTCGACCTCACGCGTTGATGGGGCCTTGGCCTCGCAACCAGTTTAGGGCATTGATACGTGGGGTGTATCAGATTTCTCAACTTGCTGGATGAATGGAATTAACTAATAACTCGGCTAACACGATCGCATTGCATCGCATTAGTTAGGGTGACGACTTGGAAGTCTAGGTCGCTCGAGGGAGCGTTGTGGTGAGAGCATGCATCATATTATCCAGCACGCATGCGCATTAATAAGATTAGCTAGATGTATATGATTGACTGCTTTTCATTAAATTTATGCTATAATTGATGCTTACTATAATTTGAGACTAATAACACCCACTGAGTTGATCACTCACTCTCATTCTGGGACGGTGTTTTAAAACACCAACCAGACCCGTTCATAGATGCAGGTGACACAGGAGATGAGGAGCTTGGTGAGGCGAACTTCGAGGAGGAGGTCGAGTTGTCCTACTTCTTGTTGATGAGCGGGTCTTCATCGGTTCAGTAGACGGGATTCTAGATTACTGAGTAGTGGACTTAGCTTTATTTTCTGGATATTTCATTTTTTTGTGATTTGTTGGGCAACGCCTTGAGCGACCCGTTTACATCCTTTTGGATTTGTATATATTTAACCTCTTTCAATTCAGTAAACTTGTTGTGATTGTGATTCATACTTCAAGTAATTCCATACTGCGCATTTAAACTTGATTAGACGCAAAACAATGAAAAATTGATTATAAGTGATGCCCGAGAACTTGGGAGTCAAGTGTATGCACGACCCCCAATTTTTAGGGCGTTACATGTTTATATACCATCCAAACCTTTTATAAGGTCATTCCTATCAGGATGAACTAAAAACACGAAAAACCCTTATCATGATATAAAGCTTCTGTGGTTAAGGGAATGTTTCAACAATGGTTATTCAATCCAACTGTTTCTTTTTTGTGGCCTACTTGAATCTTGGATCTAGCACATTTTTAGTTGCATGCCCTAAAATGTGCTCGTAAAACAGATGAACGGTGTGGATTTCACACAAACTTTATAGTGGCCCCACCTAGCTTCCCAGCACAGGAACAAAGCATCCGGTTCTCATGTAATGTGTGGGGGTAAATTTTTTTTTTTTTTAAAAGCATTATATGGGTGGGCCCAGATGAGTAAGGTTTAACTACAGCTATGGTTATTTTTCCATAACAGCCGTTAGGGTGCCAGGATGCAATTATCAACTGCTTTTGGATACCTTGGACTGTACCCTGCTGCTACGGGAATCATCCATTTCAATTAATTTGAGCAACTTCATACTGGCAGGGGCTCCATTGGGCCCACTGTGGTATATGTGTTTTATCCACACTGTCCATCTATTTTGACATATCATTTTAGGGCATGTGCCCAAAATAGATGCAGATCCAAGGCTCAAGTGGACCACAACTAAGGAAGCAGTGATGATGATGACGGCCACCCACCTACTAGGTTGCGGATTGCGTCCTGCCCGCCCGCCTCTGTTGGCAGGCCCACTATGCTGTATCTGTATATCGACGCTGTCCATCCTTTCTCTCACATCATTTTAAGGTATGTACACAAAAAATGAGCCAGATCCAACGCTTAAGTGAACCACACCGAAGTTGAAAGTTGCATTTAATGCTTTGGGCATTTAATGCAACCAAGCTTGGATATACATATATGTCACGGTGGGCCCGGCCACAGAACTGTCCGTACGTGGCTAGAGACGGGCCGGGTAGGACGCAATCCACCTTCTTAGGCCCACCGTAATGCTCATGCATCCAACCTGTGACCTTATTCAAACTCCACTTGTGATCCACTTCAGCCTTGGATCTCTCTCCTCCTCGGAATCATACTCTAAAATGAACCGCCAAAACAGATGGACGGTGTGAATAAGACACATACATCACGGTGGGCCCCACGTAGCCCTTGCCTGGACTGAATATGTATTGGCAGGAGGCGATCTACTACTCAAATGAGCGTTGTTCGATGGGTCTTTTTTGGGAAACGGATTGGCTACTCCCCCGCAACTAGCCCATTGGCTGGTGGTCGGTGCTCTGTGGGCCCATCATGATGTATGTGTTTCATCCATGCTATTCATCCATTTCTACGGATCATTTTATAACTTGATCCCAATAGTGAGGGGGATGTAAATCTCAGGTGGACCACACCACAGGAAAGTAATAGTGATTGGATATCCACCATTAAAATCCTCCTAAGGCCCACTGTACTGTTTATTTGACATCCGATCTGTTGATTAGGTGATACGGATGAAGAGAAAAAATAAATATCAGGGTGATCCAAAACTTTTATGGGCCCCAAAAAGTTTTTAATGGTCGATGTTCATTCAACAATATTTCTTGTAATGTGGTCTACTTGAGATTGGGATATACCTAATTTTTGGTCTCATACCCTAAAATGATATAAAAAAAAATAGACGGACAGCGTGGATGAAACAAATACATCATGGTGGGGCCCACAGAGCACCGACTAGCAGCCATTGGTTGGTGGCAGGGGGAGTAGCCAATCCGTTTCCGTCGTCTTGGCCTCTATTTCTCTGTCCGACCAACAATGGGGCAGTGGTAGGTAAGGTGGGGATTCATCTCCCGGTACACTCTGCGGTGGATTGTATAAATATGGACCGTCCATATTGCGGTCCCTACCATGGATGGCCTACAGTTGGAAAAATGGTATAGAATTCTGTGATTTCTGTAACCCTCGGTGGGCCATCAACATTAGGTTTTTTTTAGATGGACAGCTCCAACTCATAAGTGTGCCTGCCACATGTACATGTCTCCGTACTGAAAACTACAAACTTATGATACAAGTGGGTCACCATCGTTCATCCAAACCATTCATTCGATGGACCAGTTTGGAATGAACCATATCCGTCCATCTGATTCGTCGCTTGATACAACCAACTATTGGGATCATTCAATTGGTACCGTCGGTTTGATCGTCAGAATGTTGGCCACATGCTCCACACGTATGCATGCATGTAAGCGTACGTACCTTGTCCGATCTATCGGACCCTTTTTTAAAAGGCGAATGGATCTCCTCGAGAATGGAAACCGGACACGGCTGCTCTCCGTTAAACTCCGAACATCGCTTCTCTACCCTCGTCAAATCTCCACCGTCCAATTTCCTCAAACCGCATCCCCGCGCTTCCAGACCCCGGATCCGCGCCGCCGCCACCGATTCTCCACCCGATCTCAGCCGATTCAGTGCCACCGGCTTCGGCGGAGATCTCCGGCGGTCCTGCGACGCCTGTACAGCCTCGATAATCTTCTTCAGCGACTTCAAATCCTGGTCGCACTTCTCCAGAGCTCCCAGCAGCTTCCGCGACTTCTCCAGAGCGGATTCCGGCCGTGAAGCCACCGGAACCTCCTCCAACCCCATCAGGCCCGCCACCAGCGCCGGCGGCCGGCAGAAGTTTCCTGGCGAGTTGACGGAATTCGACCGGCGGATCTCCGGCAGAAGCGTTGGCTTGGCGGCACGTCACAGGAGAGCTGCCGGAGATGTCCGCCGGTGAAAGGTTTTTCCGGCTAATCTGGTCCATCCACCAGGTCCAGTCCAATCTTCACCATTGAAAAAGGACACTGATCGGATGATCCTAACCGTCCACCCAGTCTCACGACAACTGAAAGGAGTAGATCATTTGTAGAAATAGGTCCATTCAAGGATGCCTAGGAGCATCCAATTGCTCTGACTTTCGCAATGTACCAGAACGAAAGTGGATTGAACTTAATGGACGGTCCAGATAGGCGATCAGAACGCCAACGAAATATCAGTCGAGTCGTGCCTCGCGTAGTAACTATCAGGTCACTTTCCCTAAGGTAGGTAAGCTACTTAACATTCATGAAATCCATACCGTTCATCAGGTACACCATCATTTATTTGACATATACAGAAAATCTCAGCTGATTCAACACTCAGGAGAGCCACACATCATAAAGTTATACATAGCTTGTGTTTTGGAATAGTGAGTTTTTGGGTAAATTCCTTCATCCTGATGAAGCACATCAAATGAATGGATTGGATGGCATATAAAATCCATAGTGGGCCCCAAACATAACTCATGCTGGCCATCCCATCCTCCTACAGTGAGGTCCACCTGAGTTTTGAATCATTATGATCTTCGGTTGCTAGTGTGACAATGAGTCAGCGTATCTGATGAACGGACTGGATCTTACTAAAATTCCTTCCACGTGGCGTTCGGTCAGCAATAGTGACCTACGCGAGGGAAGCCAGTGCGGCTACTTAAAAATAGCACAAGATAACGATGATAGTTCTCCACATTTATTTTTAACTGGTGGTTGCCATGCGGTGAATCCAGTCCGTCCAATTCGTGGGGATCACAGAACTGAAAGAGGTCCTAACCAGCCGCGTGGTGCTATCATTGGACAACTATGAAATGGTCAAAACACGGCCCAGAATCCAACGGGAACCGTTCGAATTTAATGAGACAGATCAGATATATAAGATCTTCCAATCAGTGTGATTTTCCGTCCAAGCTCAATCGGTGGAGGGACCCACGATTTGGACGGTCTGGATAGTGGATGAGTCATCATCAACTTGGAAAATGGAGGGTGAGAGAAAGATGAGTAGGGAGACCTGACGTCAGACGCTTCCGTGAGTTGTGGTGGTGGTTTTGGAGGAGGCGGAAGATGCCGGACATGCAGCCGATCTTCTTCGATTGGTGGTTTTCCGGCATGGTTTCACGGCGAGATGATGACGACTGCAGCATGTTCTCCATTCTCTCTATCTCTCTATCTGTGTCTCACTCCACGAAGAATACCTGTTTATATCTATCAGAGGGGGTGGGAATATCATCTCTCTTTGTGGAGGAATGAAAGAGTGGGAGAGTTTGGAGAGAGGAGACTGGGATTTGCACGTGTAGATGGACGGAGACAGTTCTCTTTTTGTTAACGGAAATAAAAAAGAAGGCCCTGGGTTTTCCAACAAATAACGAAATTGCCAATCAGGATCGGACAAAAGGAATAATAGGTTAGTACCCCGGCTGGGCGCGGTTTGGCTAGTAGTTAGTGATATGTGACCCCACCATGATGTATGTATTATATCCATACATTTTGAAATATAATTTATGTGAATTAGATCATAAAGACTTTGATGAAGGGAAAAAATATATATCAACTTGATCCAAAACTTTTGTGGCCCCAAGAAGTTTTTAATGGTGGGCGTTCAATCAACACTGTATTACCTTCATTTCTATAATTTGGATAAACCTCATTTCTGGAATGGGTGGACGGTCTGGATCATGATACCACTATGCTGTGGATACACACGCGTGGAGTATCATACTTCCGTTCATTAGAGCTTGAATATGGCCGAATGTGGATGGAGCATGATACGATTATCACACAGATGGGAAGATCTTAACCGCACAAATGGTGGCCGTAAAATGGATGGATTAGATGATAATGATCCAAATTCAACTGTTAAATCAGGCCGTTAATATCATCCAATCAGCGTGATGGGCGTTCATGTTCCTTGTCTTCTGCTTTTCATCATTGAAGAAGTGGCCACTGGACCCGTCGGGCTGGTTTGTTGAGGTTTGCTAATGCCACACGCGGGTGCAAGAAATATTATTCACCCGCCATGCTATGTGCCAATTCTGCACGTATGTGAGATCATGTCGGTTCATCAGTTTGGTCCCACCATTTAGATGCCATTCCCCCAATTAAACTAGTCTACTCTCTTGTATCCTAATTCTGGTAATTATGACATAGTGAATGGGAGAATGACACGTGGTAGTACACCAGGAAGTATAAAAAGATATTTCGAGGTTTCGAGAGCTTTGCGTGGGATTGCAGCATCCATAAGTTAACTTACGCAAGCCGGGAATATTCGACATAATGTTATGGCCAATAGAAATAAAGTAAGCCCATTTCAAAAAAGAAATGTCACAAAAGATAAATATAACAAGAAAAGAATTTAAAGAGAAATTTTTGGACTACTTTAACTATTGCAATAATAGAAAATTGGTATGAAATAAACCACAACACAAAGCTATAGATAACAAAGGAATGTAACTGAGAAATATTATATACAAATTTAATATATCATTAATAAGTAATAATTAAACTTATTTATTAATTTACTTTATTTCAATTTATCCTAAAAGCCGTGATAATTCATTAGTGATAATTCATAGCTTTAATTTTTAGTTATAATCCAAGTCTACGCTTATTCGATAAATTTGTTCTTTATATGATATAAGTAGTTTTTTCAAAAGCTTTTTTCTTATAGTTGTTCTTATTGATTAATTGTAAGTTTTTTTTTTCTATTCGATTTGCATTAGTATTATTAAAGTCATTTTTTTTAAAGGCACAAAGTAACTCATCTTCAAAGGAAGAATTCTTCCCTCGGATTATTGCCTAATTGTTATAAACTTTTTTCAAGTGACTTATACTACACCAAAATCGTTGAACTGGTACGGTTGGGATTTTGGTTCAAAAACGGCTTTAAGCCGTTCCTGAATTTGAAACGGTATTCAACCGTACTAGAATTGTTGTAGTTATACATTGTTATTTCCATTGTTTTATTGGTGTGTCCCAATTGAGTGTTGGATCTTCTTATTTGTTATTAGTATGTTTTATTATTTTATTTTGAAACAGATGGACGGAATGGATTCGATTATTAACATCTGAGTGGACCCCACAAGGCCCAAGAGGCACATTGGATCCATCTGCCGCAGACTACTGAATAGTTTTAACCCTTTTTTTACGACAAAACCCTAAAATCCCTCATTTCGCATCGCCGGCTCCCTCTCTCTCTCTCTCTCTCTCTCTCTCTCTCTCTCTCTCTCTCTCTCTCTCTCTCTCTCTCCTCTCTTTCGATCTCCCGATCTCAACCCTCTCCTTCAATCTCCCTCTCTCTTAATCTCCCTCTCCATCGATCTCTCTCTCCCAATCTCAACCCTCTCTCTCGATCTCCCTCTCACTCTCCCTCCCACCCTCTCGATCTCCCTCTCCATCGATCTCCCTCTCTTTCGATCTCCCTCTCCCGATCTGAACCCTCTCTCTCAATCTCCCTCTCTTTCGAATTTCCTCTCCCGATCTCAACCTCCTCTCTTGATACGAACGGTTCCGATCATCGAACCATTCTGCATGTGGGCCCAGTGACGGTGACATACACATCAGTCATGACAAGGTAAATCGAATTCTTCTTATTTATATTCTTTTCAAGCATTTAGGGTTCTTGTAACTCTCTCTCTCTCTCTCTCTCTTTTAGGGTTTTATGTTATTCTAGGGCAGAAGGGGCTGAGATACAATTGGGGAGACCTGTTATACTCCATTGCTCTGAATATGCCTGCAGGTTCTCTGCAAGTTGCTAGCTCAATCTCAGCCCTACAACAAATGATGATCTCATAGTATGGTTCTGATCATCCGTTTAGTGGCCGTTTGCTGTTAATGCATGGTTTGGACGATGGGAAGTCCATGTATGAAATTACAGAAGTGCCATTGAAATGGGGTTTTGTTTAGGAGAAGTCCACGATTGCAGAGCATTATAATGCTCTGTTCTACTAGATGCTTTGGAATACGTGGATAGTCAAATCAGTCGATCTGTACCGTCCATTTGGCGGATCCCATGACGTATTGGCCACATCGCGAAAATCTTAGTGATCGGATGATTCTAACCATCTAATCATGGCTTATGAAAGATAGACGGTTAATATTGTTTATGGTTGTAACAATATTAGGCAGGGACCATCACGGATTGGTTGTAACAGTTCTAAGAATCACTTTAATTAGATGATCCTAACCATCCCATCCATGGCTTGAGGGAATACATGGCTATAGGAAAGGTTGATGTCTGGTGGGCAGCTGATCAAAAAACTTATGCCAATTTACCATTTAAAAGCCTTCTCTTATCACTGGGAGAAATGTTCAGACGATGATGATAACTCAACTGCTAATGCTCTTGATTTCTTTTCTATTTTTTAACTGATTCATGAAATCTGGTTTTAATGATCTGAATAATAAATGATCTACTTTCACATGTAATTGCAATTAAATTAGTTATCAGAGACTGAGTTCCCTGTTTGTGAACAGGGAACTTCCTTTTTGTGCACCAAGTTTATACATGTGGGGCCTAGGCTTGTCTTATCCAAGCCATTGAATAAGCTTGTCCAGCTAGAGATGGATTTCTGACCAAGTTTGTACATGTAGGGCCCATGGTTGTATATAAATGATCTTAGGAGATTTTTTGGGCATGGTCCATCTGTGATAGGGGCCATCAGATCAATGGCTTGGATAAACCTGCCATAATCAACAATCATGATCTCTAAAACATAATTACAATAAACTAAAATGAGATGTCCTCATTTTTTTGAAGTGGCAACCAAACAGGCCCGAATAATTTGGTAGTTGGAAGTATTCCAGGCAAATGAGAAAAATAAATTAGAATCGATGATAGGACCTTTTCACCTGAGTCCTTGTCATGTGTTCTTCATAACATGGGACTATGAAATGTATTGATTTTGACAGCAATGGATCAGGCAAATTCTTCTCGCAGTAACTACCTCCGTGGGACGTTCTTGTTCAGCATCTCCTTTGATAAAGGGTTGCTGGTTGCTATTAGTTCTGCTTCTGCGCTTTGTGAGTGGCTTTTGCCTTTTTGCCTCAGTTTAATGCCATTTTTTTTAGGCAGCATTTTGCCTTTTCATCTCAATAGTCCTTGTTAATTTCTTTCCTTTTGTATTACTTCTCTTCAGAATTGTAAAATACTCCTGCTGTCTTGTTTCATTTGGTCTCTAAATCGCCCTTTATTTTGTAACAACCATGGTTCCTTACCAAGTTTCACCTCTTTTAGTGGTATTTCAATATGGTGGAAGAGCAAATTGAGGTCTGAAATGCTCTGGTCCCTATATGCAAGGGGTGATGGCTCGTGGGTTGGCCTGTTGAAGGCTTGCAAATAAGCTTATGCATTTAATTACTAATAATGGGTGAGACAAGGCTACAATGATGATGATCTAACTAACTAATCTCTTGCTTTGGCAGTCGGTATCTTGTGCTCTTGGCCTGAATAATTTTTCTGTTCCTAGTGAAAGCAGGTTCTCCCTTGACACTTTTTTATTTTCTTCCTCATTTTTATATGTTCTAATATTTCTTTATTAAAATATGTTGACATAGTGTATGTTTTGAAGATAGTAATCTTACACATCAACACTAGTGCTTCCTTGCTTCCTTGTTGCCTAAACCGAGGTTGTTAAATATTCTTGGGTAGCCTTGTAAAGCACAACTTGGGGGCACACTCGAACACGCCCTGAATCATTATAATCTTGTAAAACACTGCTCTACACGTAGCAGATTCTTTGAGAGGCCCCTCTCATCTACGACGTGTATGTTGAATCAGACCGAAAATCAGGCCATCCATTCAGTTAGGTGGGCAGAACCTATATGTTGAATCAGACCGTTGGCCATCCATGGATTTCGATGGCACAATACCGCCTAATGAGTGGATGACTAATTTTGTGTTGGGAAATCTTCACTTGGGTGCACCATTTGCATGGCTAGGATGTCCTGTAAATGACACATTGGCAGGGAAAGATGGGGCTGCATTATAAGTTCGTCGTGCATCTGGCTATAAGTACATGATTTTCTAAATTGCTATATTCAGAGGCAAACCATATTGAAGCTAACTTGCAGGTCTAGTTTCTTCCACATTTGTTTAAATCACATGCTTTAATTACAGATCTAAGTGGTGGTTTTTGTATTGACATACCTCTTTACAATTTGTCTTATCAATGATAACCAGAGGTTAACATTCTGCTATTTTTTCTGTTTCTTCCATTTCTTGATTTATTTTGTGGAAAGCAAGGTCTGGAGTTATATGAGAGTTTTTTGTTCTTTCTGAACTAGTTGCTGATGGAATACGAGAATTTCTCAAGTCTTGTGATTTTATTAAGGTATGTGCGGAATAACCTGGTTCATGTGCTGTTTTAGCACAACTTTGTTGGGATTTCTATTGAGATATAGGATATGGATTCTGAAGTGCCAATTGGATATTCATATGATCATTGCAATTCAGTTTTTTGCTGAGTCTATTTGGGACACGATCGAGACGAGTGAGGATCTATGCATATTCTGCCTTTTACTGATCACTGTTAGGTGTCTCTATGTTTTTGTGCCTATCCATGGGCCAGAAGATATTGTTCCAAATTCATGCTTTGAGTGTGATTTATGCGGAGGATTATGGTAGCTAGCTTTTGGACTTTGATCTTTGAATGGTTTTTAGTGGGTCAGGCTGTGGAGCCTTTTTAGTGCTAGGTTGTGGTTTTGCTTTAGGCACATGGGGGAGAGCCTCTTGGATTTTTATTGGTTGGTTTGTATTTCTGAGGTGCCCTTTTTCTATTTAGGCGCCTGCTCTTTGTACTATTTTCTTTTATTTTTCAATAAATTTTTACCTTACCTTACATCCTTACAGTTTGGCTAACACTGCATTGTTGTTGCCTATTTTCCGGTATCTGTATAGGAGAGATTTGCTTCTTGCATCAGAGTTCAATATCATGAATGATTATATGCTGTCAGGTTTGTCAATTCAAGAGTTCAATATCATGTTGTTTATGGTGGTGTGATTACTCCCACTGCTTCCTTTGGTGTGGTCTACTTGAGCTTTAGATCTACTCCATTTTTAGGTTTATGGACTAAAATGATATGAAAAAAATGAATGGACGGCATGGATATAACACATGCATCGCACTAGTGTATTTGACAACCATAAATCTTTTTTAAACAAACACCTACACATAGGAATTTGGAAAACAAACAACCCAAAGGGTGGTGAAGTGACGTATTCGTGTATGAACTACACATCGTTCCATAAAATCCAAATGACCTTGGGTGGTGTGAGTAACTCTTCACTAAAAATGCAAAATCAAAGCTTTTTAGGGACTTGCAATAAAAATGCCAAAGTTATTATTTGGAGACTTATTATCATTTCAATTAATTGTAATTCAGGAGTGCGATGGAGATACACAAGGCATCAAGCACTGACAATTCAAGAGCTCATAATAATCTAAAGGCTAACCTTACTCCGATTGCTTTCATGGTTGAGGTTATTTCATGGATAATCAGTTTAAATCCAAGGTAATTGACTTTAAGATTTTTCGTTTAAATAGAGTAAAATTAAGTCACTATTGATGAGATCTAATAGAAAAAGAAAAACTATGAAAAATAATTATCTTTTGATTTTTTTAAAAAGGATTTTGGATGTCATAATTATGTTTATAAGTAGCTTTTCATCAATGTTTCACAGGAGTCTTGGTTTAAAAGTTTGTCGCTAAGGAACCATCTCGCTCTTACCTTGGATACTTATTACAAGCGATTATCTCTCTGTTTATCGCTTCTTGGCCGCTACTATCAAATGGTAATCCAATTTTGCATGCATTTGAGTTCTACCTATTTTGACTTGGTATTTTGAATGAGAAATTCCTCAGAGAACTACAGTGCTGCTTGAAACTTTACTGTAAACTCGATAGCTTGATACTTGTATGAATCACATTACATCAAGCTTAAATGAAATCTTTTGTGCAAGATGATAGTGTTAAATGGAGAGCATTGCGAGTTATTTCAAGTTCACTTAATATTCACTTATTAGGTTGTATGTTTTCTTGGTCATGGGAGAGGAAGATGCCCATGAATTTTTGAGGTCAGCTGTTTAAACTATTTCTGGAGTTTATGCTGCATCCATCTGGACATGTATTTTATCATTTCAAATGCATGTAATGATATCCTGTTAATGGGTGATTTTGGCAGGTATGCTATTGATACAATGCAATTTGTGTGCCTTAAGGAAGCTGGTGCAAATGCAATGGACCCTTTGGCAGGAGAAACTACTCTTATATAACTGCAGTTCCAACCAGCTTCTTTCTATCTCCTCATATGGAAACACAAGGTGGGGCCCTTTACTCCCAGTTGTCTGTAATGCCACTGAAATCTGATGGCTCTCTTTGTATCATGGAAGCTCTTACAAGATCACAGCAAGGTGAAGGATGCTTCTCTTCTTCCATCTCTTCCTTTCAGTTTCTTTTAAATAGTTTCTAAAAATAAAGTCATGTCTATCTCTTTGTTGATGGAAGGAGTGATGCCAGCTTCCTCTCCCAAGCTTGAAGATTTCTTAGGTGGTGCAACCATGGGAGCCCACCAGTACGGATCCATCAATAGGGAAGCTATGTCTCTAAGCTTGGACAACATGTATTACCAGCACAACCCACAAGATGAAAACGGCAGGCAGCAGCATTCTCTAGGCCTTCTCCAGCCCAACAGCAGTAGCACCACCACCACCAATACTTCTAGCACAGGATTAACAGCTCATGACATGTACCAAACAGCCTTGGAAGTGGCACCGAAGGAAGAGATTTTCGTCCCTCACATATGGACACAATGTCCACATCACTGTAGTAGATCATGGCGAACCTGGTAAAGCATCAGGATGTGCAAGCCAAGCTGGTGGAAGAGATCGATCGGGTTGTGGGAGATGGACGAGAAGACATTGAAGAGGAGGATTTGCAATGGATGTCATATTTAAAGGCAGTGATCATTCTACAAAAGAGTAAAAAAATTGTTGGATTATAGAAGCTTGGAAATGAAATTGGAAATTGGAATTAAAATTGAAATGTGTACTAGAAAAGAAGGAAAAGATTATTAAGTGTGTGAATCATTCTATTGTCTTTTTTCTTCTTGTGTAATTATCTGACACATAATACAAGTAGATTACATACTCCACTCTCTCTCATACAATGAACAAAGGGGTTTAAATTTGTTCTTAAAATTCCGTCCTAAAATCTGACCGTTGGCAACATTAATAAGCATTCAAAATCATTTCTAAAATTGTGCCCAAAATGTGACTCATATTTACGAACGTTTAAAACCGTTCCTGAAATTCCGTTTCTAAAAATTGAAACGGTACCCAAAATGGTTCTGAACCGTTCCTAATTTTCTGCGACACCTCATTTAGGAATGGTATTAAACCGTTCCTGAAGCATTTAGGAACAGTTTAAAACCGTTCCTAAATGACGATTTTGGTGTAGTTATACTTTCAAAATCTAATTATACGCGTTTATATTGGACGTATTTGCTTATTTTATCACTTTGATCAAAGTTGATCGATTTGGATCGAACTGCTATATCGATTCTAACATACCCGCATAGTTAAAAACAAACCAAT
Source organism: Magnolia changhungtana (assembly GCA_030180095.1). NCBI lineage: Eukaryota > Viridiplantae > Streptophyta > Magnoliopsida > Magnoliales > Magnoliaceae > Magnolia > Magnolia changhungtana. The sequence goes on along the minus strand of JASAUF010000364.1, from coordinate 5,031,867 downwards.
CAGCCAACATACTTATTGGTGAAATGATGTTAGGAAACTTCTTTACCTTCTAAAGGATTTAAACCTTCTTTTAGATTTGTCTCATAAGCTCCAACTTAATGTTGACTACATAAGCTTGATTAGGGAGCGAATTAGGTGAAACCTTGGATCCACCGATTTGGGTGGGATCACTGATTGTGGGGCTCACAATGATGTATATGCCTTAAATCCACACCATCCAACTATTTTGAAGCTTACTCAAATCTTAGGTGGACCATACCACATGAAACAGTCATGAGTGAATCCCTACCATTAAAAACTTCATGGATTCCATCGAAGTGTTTATTTGCCATCATAGTGGTTAACAAGGTTACAAACACTTGGATGAGGAGAACACACATATCACCTTGATCCAAAGCTTTTGTGGCCCATAAGAAGCTTTTAGGGATCGTTTGGCACCATGTATTTGAAGGGAATTGAGGGGGTTTCAAATCCCCTAGTTGTTTGCCAGCACAAGTAACTGAGGGTTTCAAATCCCCTCTTTAAGGGGGTTTGAAATCCATAATGAGAGCTTGGATTACACCTAAAATCATTTTAATAGTTGCAGGTGTAACATGTGTGTCACTATACTATCATTCTATAGGGCACATGACCCACTTGTGATGATCAACACCGTCCAAACATTGTCCATGTAAATCAATAATTAAAATTTGTTGGTTAGTCACACAGACATAATCTAATGCTTGTGGCCTATTTGAGACTTGGAATTTCATCATTTTCGGGCAAATCATATATTTCAACGGGCTTATCACAACCATTGTGTTAAAAATTACATATCTCACTAATTAGAAATATTAAAGTTGATTTAGTGATTAAATTCAAACCTCTATAAATATTGCATGCATAACTACTTTTGGATTAAAGTTCATTCACACTCCAAGGTGTCAAACACATTGGGAGGATTTCAAATCCTGAGGGTTCTGAATCCACGCTCCCATGGTCAATCGCTACTTAATTCTTGTACCATGGTTCATTTGGAACTGCTTCATTTTTCAGATCATGCCCTAAAATACAGTTTCAATACGGATGGACGGCGTGAATGTAGTCACGTACATCACATGGATGTAGTCACATACATTACAGTGAGCCCCACAGACAGGGGTCCCACCCACCTCGGTGGATCCTGGGTCTCACCTTAACCGCTCCAACTTGATTACCACTTTTGGGCGTCGGTGTGGCGGGACAATATGATGGACGGTCTAGATCTTACTCACGTATACCACTTTCGTACATGGCGTGGCCGATAGATGATTACTTGTATAGGCGAGTAGCCTCACTTCCACTGGCAAGCACACGTGTTTCTCATGGATGCAATTTCCTCTGGCCAGCCACCTGCAGGACTTTCTGTGATTGTTACATCCACTCCATTCATCTGGTGGTCTGTCGATTCGTTTTAAGACCCATAAGTAAGACATCTAAAGCTGAAAGGTGGTTGGTGTGGATAAAGAGGATATTGCTTCTCTTTTAAGAATAGCTCTCTCTTTTTCAAGAATCGCCCTGAAACATGTCCGTGTATATATATATATATATATATATATATATATATATATATATATATATATATATATGAAAGTAAGAAAATAAATTTTTTTAAATATTAAATTCATTAAAAATTATAAATCCTATGACATTTTTTTAAAACATAGCTATGCAGTCCATTGATTTTTAACTTTTTAACTAGGTATTAGCCAAAGATAAATATTGATTAGATGGTAAATAAATATCTTGGTGGCTAAGTATACAACATTATTTAGACTATTTTTGTGGTCCACTTTAGTTTTAGAATTGTCTCATATTTGGGCTCCAGCCTTAAATTCAGGGACCAAACATATGGACAGTGTGGATATAACACATACATCAATGGTGGGTCCCACAAAGCTTAGAGCTGCAGGAATCTATTGCTTTTTAGTGTCGTGGGCCTCACAATGATGTACGTGTTTTTACCATGTGGGCCATTAATTTGCCAGCTCATTCTAGCCTATTACTCTAACAATAATGTCGATCCAAATCTTAGTTGCACCCCATCATACGAATTGTAAATAAATGCTCACTAATGAAACTTCCGGAGGCTACAAAAGTTTTGGATCAAGCTAATATTCCTGTTTTCCCTTCATTACACTATGCCCTAAGAATTATTAATGGTGGCTGTTCGATCACTACTGTTTCCCTATGGGGTGGTCCACTTGAGGTTTGGATCTGCCTCATTTTTTAATTAATGATTCAAAATGGATGGACGGCGTAGATAATACAAGTACGTACGTGAGGGCCACAACTTTTCCAACAAAGTGGATTTCCTGCAAAATCCTTTAGCAGGAAGTTAGTTACTGCCGAAGGATACTGAGTGGAGCCCACCTAGATGTTTTTGTCAAATCCACCCCGTCCATCCGTTTTTTATCTCATTTTAGGACGTGCGACCAAAATCAAGATGTATACAACACTCAAATAGTCCACAAAAGAGAAAATAGTGGGGATTCAGTGAGCACTGTTGAAGCATCCCTATGGCCATAAAAGTTTTGTATCTGGCTATATTTCTAGTTTTTTTCATTTCATCCCATTGGGAATGACCTTATAAAAGGTTTGGATAGCATATAAACATCAAGGTAGATCCGGAATGTTTCAACGGTAAGAATTTCTTTCCCCAATTTTTCCCCTCGTGTGACCCACTTGAGTTTTGTATCCAGTTCATTTTTTATGACACGTCATAAAATGAGCTCGCAAAACAGGTGGACGGAATGGATTTCTCACATACATTGTAGTGGACCCCACATGAGCTCGCAAAATAGATGGACGGAATGAATTTCTCACATACATTGCAGTGGGCCCCACCCAGCATCCTCGCGCGGGAACTTCATGCCAAACGCTTTTGCAGGAAATCCGCGTCCGTTCTTTATTGCCTTTTAGTTGGTGGGATATGTTTGTTAGATCTTCTGGCCTAAAAGCTGGTTACTTTAAACAATCAAGTGGGCCACAACATGTAGAAAATGGACGGCTAGAAAAAATTGTCTTGACTGCGAGTCTACTTTTCGCATATTGTAGTTTGCCGGAAGCGTCAGGTTCCTTGACTTAAGGCAAAAGAGCTAACCATTATTTCCACCCAGATGGAAAGCTCAAATCGCGAGCAGATATTCAATATTGGCATGTATTGTAGAGTATACATATGTTGGATCCAAGATGCCTACACGCAGGCACATGTGCTAATTTGGAATACGTATGCGTAATCCAAGCCGGTCATCGAGAGGAAACATAAGATCTAAGCTTAGAGTATAAGGACATGGATTGGGTGCTACCCCGCCTGTACCAGCTCGGAACAGGCTGGAGATCTAAGAGGAGGCCCACCTGATGTATGGGTTTATCCAGACCGTCCATCCATTAGCCATATCATTTTAGTATAGTAGCTCAAGAATGAGGTACATTCAAGACTCGAGTGAATCACACCAGAGTAAGTAACCAGGGGTGATAATTTACGCACGGAAGGATGCGTAGAGGTGGAGCAGTGCTTTACTCTTAAGACAGAGAAACAATAGAATAGAAATAAATCCTAGAAAATTCATAATTTGATTGATGTCTAAAATAAATGAGGTTACAACCCTTAAAATAAGGATATTAAGCACTTTTAATGTTGGATGCAACTCCTATAGACCAATGGATGAAGAGTTATAACAAACTAAAACTTAGTATAAATAGTATCTACCAAAAAACTGGGCAAAGCCGATGGACCTGAGGTAGTTTTGGCTATGGCTAAAATCCGTCGGCATCTCCGACGGCTAAAAGCCGTCGGCGAAACCTAATAATCTGTCGTTTGAATGGTGGACGTCCAACCGTCCAGCATATTCTCCTTTTGTGGTCCACCTGAGACTTAATTAGGGTTCGATTTTGGGGGTCGATCCCAAAATGATGTGGAGAAATGGATGGATGGAATGGATGATACATATCCATCATGGTGGGGCCCATAGATCCCTCCCATTTCCAAAGCTATTTTTACCGTTTTTTACTTCTTTAAAAAAACTGTGAGTTTTGTACAGAATATAAAATGGTGGTGACTCGTTCTTCAAAATAGTAGCAATGATATAGAGTTATCCAGACCATTCAAATAATCTGTCTAGTTATAAATGTTTAATATTTATAATTTTATTATATAATACATTTTAAATTTCTAGAAAAGGGTCCCTCTTGCATGTACGGTTGTTATAAGTTGTTTGTTATAAACAATGGTAAGCTAACACTTTTGCGGATTTGAAATGTTCTTGTGATTTAGAAGAGGAATGCCAAAAACGGAGAGACGTTTCATTTTCATCGCGCGCGCAAACTCCCTCCTCTCTCGTCCCATGCGCTTCTCCCGGCCCTCTCCCTTCCTCGATCTCTCTCTCCCATCTCGCTTGTCCGACCCTTTGGCTTCCTCGATTTCTCTCCCTTCCTCTCCCTCCATCTCTCGATCTCCCTGATTTCCCTCCCTCTCCATTGACGTCTCTCCCAGTTCGCTCTCTTCGAAGTAACCATTGATCGATCTCCCTCCAATAGCTGACGTGAATAGAAGAAATTAGGGCACACGAAGTGAAAGGTACTCTCTCTTTCTCTCTCATTTCCTCTTTTAATGGTCGAAATTGAGCAAAGAACCATGGCAAAGTGGGCAAACCATATCTATTGCTTGTCCCATGGCCTCCTACATGTTTGAAGAAATGCTTCAACCAAGAGATTCTTGTTGAGGGCCTCTTTGGACAAGGGTGGCCAAGATGGATGGATTCCGATTGGTTAGCCCTGTCCCTTCCGTTTTGGGCAGCAGATGAAACGGAGTATAAACCAACATCGGGTCCTTATATCACACCTCTTTGAGACCATGGGGTGTGAGTGTGTACGTGAGTGAATTGTTTACTTGGCTCATCGTAACAAACTGAATCAGATCCCACTGAGTCTTTTTGAAGAGTCGCATAACCCGTCTGAGTCTTAAAACCATGGGCTAACCAGAGTCTTCAACTATCCCTTTTTTTCTTTTTCTTAAAAAAAAAAAAGTCTCAAGTACTTGTATCACACGCACTCACGTCTTTGCATAGTATCGGAGTGGCATAAGAATCTTGTGTTGCAGTTGTTTCTATGTGTAGCTGTAATTCTTCATTAGGTAGTTGATGGTTTTTGTCTAGGCTTTTGATGCTTGTTTTGACCTTTCCTTGCCCAAAATCATGATGGTTCATTATCAGGTAGTCTAGGATTTATGGTACAAATGGACGTCAAGATAACTTCGTCATGCTTTTGTTAGCGCCCATTTGTTTCGACATTGTGGTCCACATGATAAGTAGCAAGCTTCTTTTTTGGGACATGGCATCTGCATTACAGGAGCCACTGGATAGATGGCTTGGATCTTATATCCATATTTTATTTTGGCAAATGCAGTGTGCAGATGGGCTACGTACCTTAATCCAACCACCTTATGGAAAAAGAAAGACCTCATTGTAAGTTAGCTAAAAGTATTAGAAATGGGATTTTTTGTCCGATTTGATAGTGGGGTTAACAAATACTGGGATGATTGAAGATGTTAAGATCAGTTAATGACGTGTCCCCACATAGTCGTTAAATTCCTCGCAAGTCTGATTCATTGCTTATGTGTACTAAGGGCAGTTTCTCATATTTGGCTTTACATAACTCGATTAGTTTGATTTGGGGATAGAAAATTAGAAATGTTGATCTTTTCTTTAGTTTGGTAAATATAAAAGCAAATCGTGTTTTCTCCCTGAAGTGAATGGTTTAATAGAAAGCATAAGAAGAGCTTCAAGTAGTTACCAATAAGAGATTCTAGTAATTTTAACATGCACACAAGTTTTTAATTATCTTTTATTTGCTGAGTATCTGAACTTTTTCTTTGCTTGTTGAGAGAAGGGAGCATGAATTGAATTTAAGAGAGGGTAATGACTGGGGAGTTCTCCACGAGGAAGAAGTTACAGAAGCAACTATAGTAGCCAAAGACGCTCACCATGGGATGGAAAAGCAAAGACACAAGGCCTTTAAAACAACGAATATTGATGGTGATTAACAAGCTTCCATTCTTTGCTTTGTTAGGAATGGTGACGATTCTTGGTCACTAGAGACTAGTTCTGGGGGTCTAGTAAATGCTCTTCTTGGTAAGTGGAAAATAAACTCCTTATTCAACGGTTCTATTCAAATATTTTTCCTCCCAGATTTTCATGATTACCTTAACCTTATTATTACTTCAAAACATTTCTCACTTCTTTTGTAAAAATGTAAAAATAGTTTGAGGATTTCATCCTAAATAAATTCAGGCTAAGTTTTGTCTCTCTGAATCTAATCTACATAATACTATTCAAATTGAGATAGGTCGATCGATGAAAAGTTTGAATAAAATGGCTATCGTGGTGCAACATATTAAAAAATCAACAAATATACTGCTTCTTTTTTGTTTTGTTTTGTTTTGTATTTGTAGAAATTTTAGTGACAGAGCCAATTGTAGCTTTCATAAATCTGAAAGTTTTCATCATTGGCATGGCAATTCATAGACTACAATTCTAAGAATTGTATTTTACTAATCATTGGAGAAAATGAAGAGCCTCATCTTAATTGCGAAAATTGTCTTCATTGATGATCAGTCTCGATGAACAGATGTTGGTTATTGTCATTTGGATTTTCCCACATTAAAGCTCAATGTTGTTGGTGGACGCCCATTTTCTTGTGGGGAGATCAGTTATTTCAGAAAAGACTTCTTTCTGCAAGGTCAGTAGAAATAATAGATGATTGAGTCACATTTCAAAAATGTGGGTTTTAACGGATACTACCACGCAAGGGAAGATGCTTGGCATTCCAAGAAACTCATATTTGGTCTTCCATTAAGGAATTTTGTTGCTTCTTGAAGCTTTCATGAGTCGACCATCTTCCTAGGTAATCTAAAATACCTCACTGTCATTCTAGTTTATAGATCTAATTTAGAAGTGAACTATTTGAAGACCATGTTGAATGCTTAGGCTATGTCTAGATCAACATCTCTATGAATGCTTTAAACCGTTATTCCAGTTTTTTGCTTCATCAAATATATTTATACAATAAAGGGAGCTGATCAAACTAGAAGGATGAAAAAACTGATTGTGCTGGCCTATTCTACTATCTTGTATGTTGTTTGTCAAACACCCTGAATAGCAAATGATCTTGGACTAGTTTATTATTATTATTATTTTTTTTTTATTTTTTTTATTTTTTAATGTCTTGTATGTTGTTTGCCAAATGCATTGGAATAGGGAGCGATCTTGTGTCACATATGGCTTATATGCAAATGGACAATTTTGCACATTTGAGGTTCTTGCGGATTAATAGTGGCACCTCCAAGGTACTTTTAGATGTATGGTAACAAATCTAGGCTATGGTGTGTGTACACTTTTTCGTAGTTGCATGTGCGATGCTTGAAGGTTGAATGTTGCAAGCACACTTGCAGGCTTTTAAATTTTTATAAGCTGACATTGAACCAGACTGGGAAACCATCACTCACAGCAATGGGAGCTTAAATTTTTATAAGTGATCTAAGAGTTCCATCTTGATCATTATGTTTAACTTCTTTCTTCAACAATTTTAGATGGATTTTTTTTTCCATCAGCGCACATGGTATTCTTCCATCTGTGTTAACCAACTTTAGACAAATTTATTTGTTTTTTTCTGAGTGTCTTGATGGAGATATTTAACTGTTACATATTAACCATCGCTAGAACGAGATTGCAGTGCTTGATAATCAAAGAAATAAACTCAAGAAGCTAGTACTTACAAAGTATTAATAGATCAAACACTATAGTTTGGCTTCAAAACTAGCTCAAAACAAGAGAAATCGCTTATTTATGAAAGTGGGGATCGTTGCTCTTCTATTCCAAATCCTTAACACATATTCCTTCTTTCTCATTTTCCTTGTTTTCATTGTTTGTTGCTTATATCAAGCCTTTGAGCCCCTCCTTGGAAACAGAACTATGTATCCTTGACAAGGAGCAGTCTGGCCATGGAGGTCTTAATCTTTCAATATGATGCAGCCCTTATGCAAATCTACTTATGGAAATGCCATACCTGTAATTTTGAAACAAAAAATTTCTCATGAGTTCCTTTCCAGTAACTCCTGCAATTATCATTATCATCATCTAAGCAGGTTTGCATACTTACCGCCATCAATCCTTTTTTTTTTTTTTAATGTCGGATGGATGTTTAAGTATTTATATATGTACATATATGTACATATAAGGTTGGATCTTTCAAGCTAGATAGTTGTAATCTTCCCGGCTTTTTGTTGTAGTTTAAGCTGCATCTGTTTCTGCTAAATAGGCATGATAAATAAATGCATTGTAAATCAAATAAAACAATTATTCTAGGTTCCACCTGGTAATGATGTGCTGGCTGGGTGGGACCCAGACTTGGATGGAGGGTTGAATTAAGCATCCCATCATTGAACTTTTACAAGCCCAAAAAAGCTAGGAGAAGGCAATGATGATGGGACCCAAGTTGTGTGTATCCCCTGTTACATGATGCCCATGTAACCCAAAGAGCTATTGAACTGATTTTAGGTATCATCTAAAACCAGTATGTATCGCCTGATGGAACTAGTTTCATCCCACTATGCCAAAATTGCCGATTTGCGACGGACCAAATCCGTCGTAAAACCAAAAAAACGACGGATTTCGTCCGTCGCTCGGTCCGTCGCTGTTTACTGGGTCGTTTTTGTTTTCCGACGGATAAAATCCGTCGTTGAATTTGCGACGAATAAGGTCCGTCGCATATTACCGACGGATAATATCCATCGCAAAAAATTAAAAATCCGTCGCTAAAATAGGAAAAACAACCGGAATTAGTCGTCGTTTAAAATATTAGCGACGGATAAGATCCGTCGCTAATATGAGGAGAGCGACGGACCTAAAATCCGTCGTTCGTTGTTGTTCAGACATTAGCGACGGATTTGGTCCGTCGCTAAAATATCTGCGATTTTTAAAAATAATTGCCAGATTTGTTTATATTATTTTTTTTTGAATCTTACACCTGATAGTCATTCAAAAAATAATTCACACGATAATCAATCAATGATTAAACATTTGCGTGCCTGTTTCACCTATTTAACATTCATCAAGACAACAATCAGCACAATACCAATGAAACAGTTAACGGTCTATTTAATGTTTTCAGACTACAAATGCACATGAATGTCCATTTTCCATGCTACAATTGTTTATATCAATACAAGTTTCCATGCAGCCACATAGCCTAATATAGCCAAACAGGCAAAATAAAAAATAGCATGGTAGAAGACATTTCATATACCTCATCACCACTCAAAAGTGAGACTTTTCTGTCAAGCATGTTGGCTTTAAAATTACGACGACCCAAGAGCCCGCTTATATCGTCTATTTCTCCAGTCCCTCTACAACTTCTGCTACCGTTTGAAGCACAATTTTCTCCAAATCAAGAGCTTCCGCCTGATAGAAGAGTAGAATAACCTTTGTGAATTGCATATGACCTCTCAAGTAATAACAAATGGGATCTACATAACAAATATTCAACCATGGATTAATGTTTTCCAATGGCCTTTGTAGCAAGAACATCTCATATAAATTTAAATGCACGACATTTGTTTGTTTGGAAGGCAAGACGATTGATATTAGGCATGTGCCTTTTGGTTGCTAGATAGATGCATATATTCCTTCTAAACTATACATGTATGATGTGCTACTTCAATGAAAGGATGAAAACTTTTCAAGTCACAAGAAAATTCAAACATGTAAAACATGACACAAGCATCCAACTATTCACCATATCAACAAAAGAAGTGCACTCTTGCAGACCTTACCATACATGATTTTGCTCAAAATATTTTGGCAGGACATGGCATGGTCCCATTCGTAGTTGACATGAAAGAAGTTGCTTAAGTTTCATGGTCACTATAAGCACATGGCATGGTCCCATTCGTAGCTAAGCTATAAATCACAAAAAGCAATTTTTTTTTTTTTTTCTAGTTGAAAGGCTCTAATTTATGCTGGAATTCTGTTGGGTTCTCAGTGTTTCCAACATCTACAAATCAGGATAGCATGAATTGTAAAGATTCAATCATTCTGACTGAGATTTATCTGTGTTCTTCCATCGGTCTTTTCATTGCAAGCATGGGAAGGCTTCTCTTGAAGGTGTGATCACAGGTACTCTTTTATAAGTTTGCTTATAGTGTTCTCTTTTTTCTTTTCTTTTTTTTTTGTAACAAAAGTATGAATGACTTTATTTTTTTTATCTTGTAAAGAACTAGAAGTTTACTTTCTTGTGCATTGTTTTCTTTAATGCAGTCAACTGTTCCTTCATTTTCTCTTCATGGAGAAAATATGTGACTAATCTTTTCAGAACAAATGTTGCATGTTTAGAACAATACTAACATGCTTCAACTGCATAAACTACTGGTTGCGGAAAAGATGGTAAGGTACCACTAGGTTGCGGTACCCTCCCAGCAGCAGATCATCTCTCAAAAAGTAATGGGCGAAGGGCATTTTTGTAATTTCCTATACTGGTGCGTCCTTCCCTTGTAGTAGTCGCAGCAGCAGCAGCAGCCATGGTTCTTAAGACCGAACTTTGCCGCTTCAGCGGTGCCAAGATATACCCTGGTAAAGGCATCAGATTTATTCGTGCCGATTCTCAGGTCTTCTTGTTTGCAAATTCAAAATGTAAGAGGTACTTCCACAACCGGCTGAAGCCGTCAAAGCTTACCTGGACCGCAATGTATAGGAAGCAACATAAGAAGGATATGCATGCTGAAGCTGTAAGGAAGAGGCGCCGTACTACCAAGAAGCCATATTCTAGGTCGATAGTTGGTGCTACCTTAGAGGTGATCCAGAAGCGAAGAACTGAGAAAGCTGAAGTCCGAGACGCAGCCCGGGAAGCTGCCCTTCGTGAAATTAAAGAAAGGGTCAAGAAAACCAAGGATGAGAAGAAGGCAAAGAAAGCCGAGGTGATGTCTAAGACACAGAAGACCCAGTCCAAGGGTAGCATGCCCAAGGGGGCAGCTCCAAGAGGCCCTAAAGTTGGAGGTGGTGGTGGGAAGCGCTGAGCACTAGCCTTTCTTGCAGAAAGTAGAATGAGAGGAGGATTTATGCGGGATTGCCCTTGTTTGGTTGACTGATTCTGGATCTTATGTTTCCATTTCGAATCGAGTGAATGAGTTTCTTATTTTTATATGGTTTTTGTGTTGCCCTGAAAAAAAAAAAAAAAAACTGCATAAACTACTCGATCATGCGAACCCATCATGTGATTTTAAGCTACTTTTCCCATCTAAACGGTATAAGAATGTTCTCTAAATTAGGAGATGAAGATGCAACAGCTTACGTAAACTCCATGTCTTCCACCTCGTTCCACTACAATGGTTGCAAGGGCAAGCCGATAGGCGGCAGACCTCAGATTCCTTACCAGCACGAAAATCTCAGGCCTCCCCTTCTCTTGCATCTCTCTCCATTGCTCTCCTCTCAGCCGAGCAAGCAATGCCGCCTCACAGAAGGCTTCACATCAAGCTTGCTGTCAAACCACATACAACAGATGCACATGGCATAATATTAAGATGTTTAAACAAGAATACAAAAATCATTTCCATTAACTCGAGTTCAGAATAAGGAATTCGGAAGGAATGGCAGCAGAAGGAAATGCAAACCTTCCATGAACAAATCCTGTCTTGACAAACCCAATAGGCCACCTGTGAGATTGCCTGGCCACAGGGTCTTCTGGTATCTGCAGCTCCCACTTACCAAACTGTTGCTGTCTGAAATATGATTTTATAGAGGATTGAGGGATTTTAACCAAGTAAAAGCATGAAATGTCTTAACTGGCTGAAAATAATCAAAATGCATTTAACCCAAAACCTTGAAATGTTCACTAAGTCTAGCAAACAAGGGCATAAAAACTCTCTATATATACATACAACAAAATAAAGCTACTTGTAAACCTTTGCAAATTGGTGAGGACAATACCAGGTGAATGCAATTCCAGCTTACCTGAAGTTCCACCATTTTGGCACTCAGCACATGGTTTCCGTGAAGTGGGAGCAGAATATGGATTCTCCCGACAACAAAATGGCATTGATATTGCTAACCACAACAACAAAAACAACAAGCCAAATCTAGTCAAGAGTTTTTATATTCTGATTTCTGTAATGCGAAAAAAAACCCAATTCATAAACAAGCAGATTTTGAGAGTTTTCATATTCTGATTTCTGTAATGTGGAAAAAAAAAAAAACCCCAATTTATAAACAATCAGATTTTGAGAGTTTTAATGTTCTGATTTTTGTAATGTGAAAAAAAAAAAACCATTTCATAAATAATCAGATTTTGAGAGCTTTCATATTCTGATTTCTGTAATGTGGAAAAAAAAAAAAAAACAATTCATAAACAATCATATTTTGAGAGACATCATGAAATTGACAAAAAAAAAAAAAAAAATTGTCATATTATATCTTAAAAAAAAAAAAAATCTATTGGTTGTTTTCGGTGTAATCATCTGTTTTTTCTTGATTTTCCATAGAAGGGGAGTTAGATTTTTCTTTTTAAAAATAAAATACCTGAGATCTGTTGAGATTTGTTGATAAAAGGAATAGTTTTGCATTTCCTTTTGATTGAAAAACCTTCGCATTATAACTTTTTAAGAAAAAAAAATCCATCTCATTATATCTTATATATATATATATATATATCCAAAAGAAACCGTCCACAAAGTATATTACAAGTTTAAATGTCATGTACAATTCATTTCTATAATTTCATGGATCAAAGGTTATAATTGTTCAACCATTCTGATTTTTAGAATGTAGCTTAGTGACCATTTCACAATTTAATTGATTCAGTTTAAGTTAATAGTTTAAAGGCATACAATTTCTGAGTACCTATGTTTCAAGAGTTGTACACAATCTGAATATCAAATAACTGCCCTAAATATGATGAGTCGGAATATGGAATGCATTTCAGCATTTCAAAATGGGCTTTCTAAATGGAGTTATGATATTATTTCATTTCGAATGGAATTTTCAGTTTGGAATATGAAATGCATTTCAAAGATCTTAATCATGGCATTGAATGGTTTTATTCCATGTGCACTAGGATGACAATGGCAATGGGTCTCAGATATTATGCATGATTTGTGATACTTAAGTCATTTGCAACCAACTTCTCTAATTTGGTTACTATCGCACGCTACTTTCATATTCTCTAACAACAATATACCTGCAAATTGTTCTGTTAGTAGAAGATACATAGATTTCAAAATATAATTGCCATTATCTTTATTAACATGGAAAATGAAATGAACATTAGCATCCTTGTCTTGTGAAGGAAAAGAAAAACTACGGAGATGAACGATTAAAAATTGGACCATACAACTTGGACAATAAGTTTATCATTAAAAATTTCTTAAGGCCCTTCAGTAATGTTTATTTATCATCCAATCTGTTGATAAGGTCACAAAAACCTGAATGAAGGGGAAAACACGGAATAGTATTTTGATCCAAAACTTCTGTGGCCCCCAAAAATCCCTACTGTGATTCACCTGAGATTTTGTATCTACCTCAATTTTGATATAATACCCTCAAATGAGCTGAAAAAACAAATGAAAAAACTAATGTATGGTGTGCATCTACAACACATACATCGAGGTAGGCCACACATTCAGGGCCTCACTCACTAACCTGTTAAACTATTACCTTGCCTCACTTAATCCGTGACTCCCAACGACTGTGTCTTTTGTCAAAGCACACGTCCTTGGAAATCCCATGAAACTACAAACACTATCGCCCAAAACTCCAAAGCCGACACTGGCATTTCAAAAGGTCATAGCCACTAAATAAAACTCATAAAGGAGGTCCCGAGTCTAAAGATCTAAAACAAGAATAATATAACAATTATCTTCACAGAGTTAAGGTAGATTGTAATTTTACTCAGAAAAGGGTTTAGCTAAAATAGAAGAGTTTAGCCAAGTTCTTGGGACAAATAGCAGATAAACGATCCAAGAAATACAAATTACCGAATGTGACTACCACCAATTTTCAACTGCATATAAGATGAACTATGGTTTTGGCAGGCTTTTTTTCTTTTTCTTCTGCCCAATTTTTTTTTTTTTTTTTTTGACAATTATAAATGTATTCCAAGTTGAAATAAGGATGCTTGAGTGTCAATCTTACCATGGCTCTGTTCCAAGAATTATCTGCATTAAACTGAGCAAGGACAATATCTCCCTTCTTAGGATTAAAAGCACCAATAACAGGGGCTTCTGGAAGGTTGAACGAAGCTAGCTGCTTTTGAATAGCTGCCACTTTCTGGTCGCCGACTGTTTGGATGTAGAACTTGCCACCTCCAAGTACTTCAGTTACCACCAACTGAAAGCAAAGGCCAGGAAGATACATAAATTATATGATTTAAGAAAAGACGTAAGAAATATGACAGACAAACAAATGTGACAAAGCACCTGAAGTACTTCCTTCTGTTTGCTTTCGACAACAGATGAACCATTTGCAACTTCCTGTCCTTCAACATAATTCTTCCAAATATGCAGAAAATATCTGTAAGCGGTCCTTCAGAAGAAAAACCAGTCCTGCACCATTTGAATTAACGTTTCTTACTTTCAGTGTAATGTTTTTAGCGCATCGCTTTGTCTATGCAACGACGGTGTCTTTCGTCAAAGCACATGTCCATCCTCAGAAATCCCATGAAACTATAAACACTATCAGCCCAAAACTGCAAAGTGGACACCTGGCATTTCAAAAGGTCATAGCCACTAAATAAAAACTCATAAAAGAGGTCCCAAGTCTAACGTGTTGGATTACATTAACAGTCCACCTTGCAAATAACTTTCAAAAACCTAAGATCCAACATACAAATCAAAAAGTGCATCAAAACAAAGACATCAACTATAGAGAGTATCTAACACAATTTCTACAGGATTGGGTCGAGTTCATCTAACCTAGATCATTCACTTTGCTGTAGACCAACTTAGTTTGGATTGGGCCGAGTTTTCGGTCCCAAGTGTTTTCGGTTCCACATGTCCCTCTTGAAGAAGTCCTACAACCTGCACATGGAGAGAGAAACAAACGGCAATTAAGACATGCAGAATAACAAATGGCTAGAGCACCTTCATGGATGCAACAGACTGTCAACTTACTTGCTGGGGCAAAGTACTAAGGCCAAAATCTGAAATTTTGCCTTGGGAATCAATAAGAAGA
Source organism: Magnolia changhungtana (assembly GCA_030180095.1). Lineage (NCBI taxonomy): Eukaryota > Viridiplantae > Streptophyta > Magnoliopsida > Magnoliales > Magnoliaceae > Magnolia > Magnolia changhungtana. Next base: position 5,016,634 of record JASAUF010000364.1, on the reverse strand, counting down.
TTTTCAGGCTAAACAAGGAAGATAATTTCTGTTGCTCCAATCTTTGAGCTCCATAAGCAGAGATGAAATAAAATAAAGTAAGAGCAGATAAGCATCAACTCATGAAGCACTCATCAAGCAACCCAAATAGCCTAGCCTCCCTCTTCAAACAAAACTGCTCAAAAAAGCCTCATAAGAAACACTAAGTGAATAATACTAGCCATGTCTATGATAAATGAAAACAAGTGTTCAATTCTAAATAGATGGTAAGTGTAATTTTCAGCCTATGATAAATGAAAACAAGTGATTTTGTACACTACTTTTTCACATGGTTAGAATTGTGTGGTCAGTGTAATTTTCAAATTTATGATCCATTCACGTTTGTCCATGATAAACCAACGGTTCGGATCATCAAACACATGCCATATATGCATAAAATGAAAGGAAAGGACTGGATCTTCCTAAAAAATCAAGCAAAAAACAGACCCAAAAACCAAAATGCCAAGAACTCATTTCTCAAGACAGAAAATTCAAAGGACCCATCAAATAAATAAATAAATAAAAGAAGAACAAGAACAAGAAATCCAAATGGGCTTTTTAGGCTAGGTTGTTATATGCTAGAACCATACAATACGAGGGGTTTTCTTTTCTTCTTCTTTTTTTTTTTTCAGCATTCACAATTATCACTACTGTTTCATCTGATTCATTGGTCAACCTTAAACTATCTTCCCGCTAATGGGTCACAAAAGGTTTCAGTAAATAAATTTAGAAAAATAAAAATAAAAAGGAAAAAAGATGAGCTAATTGCCAACTCTCTCTCTTTCTTTTTTTTTTTTTTTTTTTTTTTTTTTTGGATCAGTAATAGTAAATTTTATTGAAAAAAAAAAAAGGTCCAAAGATCGAAAATATAGGCCAGATTAAAGGAACAAGAAGACCGATTAAAAAGGAGGATCTTCCCCAAATACAGAGAGGGGATTGCAACCTGTTGCTTCTGCCCAAGAGTAAACAAACTGTTAACTCTATATGAGACTTCGTAAGCCGACGAGCAAATACCATCAAACAAAACATGGAAGAGCCAGAGATTTAATAAATATCGATCACAAATTAAACATGTGATGTGAAGGTGCCAGTGTATTGATTCCTCATACCCTCAGCCTCTGTGGTGTGAGGAGAATGTATGAAACATTATCTAAACGAAGGAGAGGAACTGTTTGAAATACAACTGGACCCTGTCTACCCCAACAGACTTACAACAATGCCAAATGTAGAACTATAATATTATCACTACTAGTTAACATTGACAAGATCCTTATGATGCACCTCCTAAAAGGAAAAGGAATACCGAGCAGTGCTGCCATTGTTACTGCAAAATCAAGCTGCAAAAACTAGAAACGGTGAATGAAATGCACATCCAAAAGATAATAGAAAAATATTCTAATCAAATTTAGTGAATGAATGCGAATCCATGAGATCCACTATCTAGGAAAGAAAGCTAGTTCTTCCAAATGCCTCGTTGGTCATAATCACAGCTACATCACATCTATTCCTACGAAAGACAAATTCAATTCAGCCTCCCCAAGTTGCATACATTCCACATTGCCGAATCTCGACATTGTTACAATCAATGCCAAACGGAACCATGGCCCAACGAGAAGAAAAGAGAAAGCAATGACAGATGGAATGGATTTTAGAATAAAAACAGGGATTTTGAGAGAAGCTCACCCACGACGGAGAGATATGCTTGAAATCCTTCAAAGATTCGGAGCTCACCAACCGGCGGAAGAAGAAAATGAGAAAAAACCAGCAGAGCTCGAGCGACGTTTCGAAAGAGGAATTTGGAAATCCTCTTCTGAAATGAGATATTAGCTTCAAGTCCGTAAAGTGTGAGTTTTCTATAATTTAACACATCAATTACATTAATACCCATACATTTAAGGGACCGTTTACTGAATGATTAAGATAGTTTTATATAGGAAAAAGTATAAATATTAACCGTTAACAACTAGACCTATTATTTAGATGGTCTGGATAATTCTATAGCATTACCACCACTAATATGAATGAGTCACCACTGTTTTACATCAAACAAAAAACTCACATATTGTCTGTGACGTCACTTGCGCTTTCCATCAGACAGTGCTCTACGGGCCCACCATGATTTAAATGTTTTAATCCACGCCATCCATCCATTTCTCCATATCATTTTAGGGCTAATCCCATAAAAATGAGACATATAAATCTCAAGTGGACCACACCATGGGAAAACAGTTGAGATTGAACGTCCACCATTAAAAGCCATACCTTTGGCTACGTACACCAGAAAATGAGCTCCCTGTAAATCTGTGTTATATCTACACCATCCATCCAGTTTGAGATATCATTTTAACTCATGAGCCAAAGAATTAGGCAGATAAAAATCTGCAGTGGACCCCACCATAGAAAACAGCGGTGAGAGTGATTCCCACCGTTGAAACTGTCCTAAGGCCCACATAATGTTTATTTAAAATCCGACCTGTTCAAATGTTTTTTTTTTTTTTTTTTTTTTAAAGAAAAAAAAAAGACATGACATAAGGGAAAACACAAATATTAGCTTCATCTAAAACTTATAATGCCTTTAGAAGTTTTTAATGGTGGGCGTCACTGTCCCATGGTTTTAATGTGTTAGGGTCCACTGGAGCTTTGGATTTAACTCATTTTTTAGATATTGCCCTAAAATGCTCTCTCCAAATGGATGGAAGGTGTGGATACAAAACATACATCTTGGTGGGGCCAACGAACTTGGCGTCCTTACTTCAGTAGCTAGTCCTGCTACTCCCCTAACACCAAATGGTAGGTGGTCGGTGCTATGTGGCCCTACCATGATGTATGTATTTTATCTATTACGTTCATTCATTTTTAAAGATCATTTTAGGGATTTATTCCATAAATGAGAGGTATATAAATCTCAGGCGGACAACACCACATGAAAACAATAGTGATTGGATATCCATCATTAAAATCTTCCTAAGGCCCACTGTACTGTTTATTTGACATCCAATCTGTTTATTAGGTCATATAGGCCTAGATGAATGGGGAAAACAAAAATCATCTCGATCCAAAACTTTTCTGAACCCCAAAATGTTTTTAATGGTTGACGCTCATTCAACACTGTTTCCTATAATGTGGTCCATTTCAGATTGGGATATACTTCATTTTTGGTCTCATGCTGTAAGATGATCTTTAAAAATAGATGGACGGCATGGATGAAACACATACAACATGGTGGGACCCACAAAGCACCGATCCCTGACCATTGGCTGGCATTAGGGGGAGTAGCCAATCCGTTCTCCTTATTTATGGTGTGGTCCATTTAATCTTTGGATATAATTCATTTTTGGATAAATCTCTAAAATTATCTCGAAAAATGGGTGAATGGTGTGGGTTAATCCCAAATTTTAGTAAATCCAAAACTCAAGTGGACCATGCCACACAAAAACAAGTGTGGAATAATGATTTCCATCGTTATACCTACCTTGGGCCCACAAAGAATGTTTATTTGTCATCCAACCTTGTTCATAATATCAAAAAGATATGAATGAAGAGAAAATACAAACATCAACTTGATCTAAAAGTACTTCTATGGCCTCCAAGAATTTTTCAATGGTAGAGGTTCAATCACACTATTTCCTGTGGTGTGGTCCACTTGAGCTTTAGATATACTTCCTTTTGTTCTTTAGACCTCAAATTATCTCATTAACATGGATGAATGGAGTGGATAAAATAAATAAATAACGGTGGACCCCACAAAGTTTACTCCATATGCTAAAGGTTATTAGTAACTCACCTAAATGGAGTAGAGAAGGGTTTCCTTAAAACATTTATAATCATATATTGGGCTCGCCTAAATGTGATTCACATATCCAACCCACTAATTATGTATGTCCCACTTGGACAAGGGGTCAGACCAAGTTTTAGCCGCATCCAAAACTCATGTGGGCCCCACCAAGTGCTTTTATATTTTTTTAGGATGTCTTCACATAGTTTTAGATGGTATGGCCCACCGAGTTTCATATATCGGATGATTTTTTATATATTTAATAACCTAAAGGGGACACATCAAATGCACGGTGTTGATGTTCGACACACATCATGATGGGCCCCACAAAACGTACTAACATTAATTCTTAGGTTCCCGCGAGGTCAATACGTTGAGTCACAATTTTAACCAAAATATTTGGCCCATTTTATATGTTTGGTCCATTCAATCTATTTTGCTGATCAATACCTTCAATTTGACTAGTTACTCACCCTGATCAGGCTACATATTTTTTTCATAGATAAATTTTAATTTTCATTTAAAAATAACATTTTTTTTCAAAATGTATATTTTTTACGCTTAATTTTTCTTTAAAAACTTTTAACAAAATACCAATTTTATTATAAAATATTAAAAAAATAAAATACAAATTCTGAATTTTTATTTTCAAAATCTTAAAAAATTTCTCAAAATTTATTTTTTCTCAAAAATTCCAAAATGCCGATTTTTTTCTTCAAAAGCGTATCATTTTGTTTTCAACTTTTTAATTTTCCTTTTTTAAAACGATATTTTTTTCTTTCAAAATCTCAGTGTTTTTATAAATAACTTTTTCTTTTAATTTGAATTTTTAACATTTCAATTATTTTTTAAAATCACAAAATTTTCAACTTCTTTATTTTTTGTTAAAAAATGTTTGTTTTTTGTTAAAGTATCGATTCTTTAATATTGTTTAATTTTAAAATTTTCAATTCTTTCTAACTCCAAAATTTTTTTAAAGCATTTATTTTCGAATTTCTCAATTTTATTTTATTTTTCAAAAAAGAAACTCTCATTTTTCTTTTTCAAAATATTTTCATTTCTCAACATTGTCAAAATTTTCACATTTTTTCAAATCTTTTTAATTTTCTTTTTCAGGATATTATTTTTTACTCGAAATCAAATGTTTTTTTTAATTTTTTTTTATTTTTAGAAATACATCGCAAATTCGCAATTTTTTTCGCAGATAAATTTCAATTTTCATTTAAAAATTAAATTCTTTTTCAAAATGTATATTTTTTTACTCTTAATTTTTCATTGAAAACTTTTAACAAAATTTCATTTTTATTATAAAATATTTCAAAAAATAAATTAAAATACAAATTCTGAATTTTTATTTTCAAAATATCTTAAAATTTCACAATTTTTAATTTTTTTCCCAAAAATTCCAAAATGCCAATTTTTTTTCTTCAAAAGCATCATGTTGTTTTCAACTTTTCAATTTTTTTTTTTTTTAAATTATATATATTTTTTCAAAATCTTAGTGTTTTTATAAATAATTTTTTAAAATTTCGAATTTTAAACATTTTCAATTATTTTTCAAAATCACAAAAATTTTCAACTTATTTATTTTTCGTTTCAAAATGTTTGTTTTTTGATAAAGTATAAATTTTTTATATCGTTTTATTTTAAAAAATTTCAATTCTTTTTCACTTCATTTTTTTAAAAAGCATTTTATTCGAACTTGTCAATTTTTATTGAACTTCACAATTTTTATTTTTTTTTTCAAATTGCAAACTCTCATTTTCTTTTTCAAAAATATTTTCATTTTTCAACATTGTGAAAATTTTCACATTTTTTTAAATATTTTTAAATTTTTTTTTCAGGATATTATTTTTTCTCAAAATCAAATGCTTTTTTTTTTTTTTCAAATTTATCAACTTTATTAAATATTCTTTTTTGATCCCACAAAATAGATTTTTATTAAATTACCATTTTTTTTTCAAAATCTAATTTTTTTCTCAAATATTATTAAAATTTTTAAACTTCTCAATATTCTTTTTCATGCGATATTAGAAATCATTTAAATATTAGTTTTAAATTTAAAAATAAAAATAAAAATTCCACTCATTTGATATAAAAATAAAATAAATTTTCTTTTTACATTCAATCAATTGTTAAAAAATAATCTTAGATAAAAATATGTACAATTAAACCATTGAAATCTTATTAAAAAACAATTATTAGACTTCAAAAAAACTTATTTTTCCACCATACTCTAAAAAAAATGAAAAAAAAAAATAATGTACGACGGACCTGATCCGTCGCAAAAGTAACTGAAAATCGCGCCATTTGATATTTTGTGCGGGAATGTGGTACTGTTTATTTACCGTCGCCAAATCAAAATTTGCGACGGATTTCGTCCGTCGCCTAGTTACGACGGACAAAAATCCGTCGTAAATACGTCGTAAATCAGATTTTAGCGACGGATTTGGGTCCGTCGCTAAATTCCGCGACGTTCAGAGTACGGATATTCGAGAAAGACGAGCTTAGCGACGGACATTTTCCGTTAGCGACGGATTAAATCCGTCGTTAAACCAAGAGATTTTTGCGACGGACCAAGTCCGTCGCAAAAATATGTCGCAAATTAGCCATTTTGACGTAGTGTCCATTGTATTGGCCTGATAGAGGGAGATATGATCCAATTTTAGTGGTGACAATATGGTACATTGAAACTGATTTTTAAACCTTGTATACATTTTTTTCTTAATTACACCCAATATAAATGGTTAATGTGTTTAAAATCTATTGTCATCAGTGCTCAACTAAGAAGGAAACTAAATAAATGAACATCTCATCTAATAGAAGTTGTGTGCTGTGTAATTGCATCTTTGTATCTATTTAAAAGCTACATTGTGTGAAAGTTTCTGGATTTTCTCTCGTATTTCTTGAAGTTCAAAGACAATAGATAACCTGATCTGATTGAACTCATTCTTACATAAGCATTCTCCCCATTACTTTACTTTTGCTGTTTGTCATGACAGATGAAATATTTTGTGTTTAATTTGCTCAACTATTCTAGATTTTGGGTGCATTTAGGACTGGTGTAGATGTGAATGATTGAGCAATTGCATTGGTGACATGTGCTGAAGGATGGACTTGCAACTTTACACGTTCCCTATGCATATGGATTTGCAATTATCTTGCTCACTTCATGGTTAATGACACTTCTCATCTTGTTGAGAAATGAAAAATATACAATGTTTGGACTTCTTTTTTTAAAAAACTAATTTTGATATTGTATTGATTGGAGATCAATGCATGTCCGTTCTTACCTTGCCTTGGTTTGACATGCGCCCTAGCACAGATGAGTTGAATGGTAGTTAGCTATGTACTTTCTTTATTTCATTGGAAGAGGGTTGTAGTGGGCCCACTTCATGAGCTAAACCATGGGCAGTATGAACATACCCGCTGCAATTGTGTTTCCCTAACTGTAGTTTAGGGAGCCTTCATTCCCGGTCTCAGACGTAACCATGGGCAGTATGAGGCTAGGATCCTAGAACCATAGTACAGTCCAATCAAAACAGAGGCAAAACCATAATCATTCTCTATGTATACTTCTAAATTGTAATTTGTAATTAGCAAACATCTTCATTTAGCAAGTTTTCACACTTTGAATCTGCAAAGAAATCACAGTATGTGCATTCACATTTGCAAATGCATTATTAGAACCCATACATAATCAAACAGTGAAGCATTTTTTACTGCTTTGGATGGATCAGCAAAGCCTGAAAAGTGTTTTGATTTGTATCAGTTTTTACTGTGTGTCCCAGGTCAAACTGCATTTCACAGAAAATGCTTTGAGGCTAATTGCAAGAAAAGCAATGGCCAAAAACACCGGGGCCCGTGGCTTACGATCCTTATTTTTTACTGTGCAAATTCCAGGTGTCGCTTGTATTGCCAATGTATCCCCAAAGATTTTTGACTGTGTAAATTCCAGGTGTTGATGGGATTCATCTGCTAGACTTCTACCCGAGTCCACCTCAGCATGCCATGTGGATTTCAAGTGAGCAATATCCAAATCTAGTTATCTATAGTTATGAAGTTATACAAGCAATTGATCTCACCATGAAGATCACATCTTGAAAATCGGACGATCCACTCATTAGATGGGCCACACCTGTATGTTGAGTCAGAACATCGCTTAACCATCTGTTTTGATGACATGACCTGCTTGATGAGTGGATCAACTGATTTTTGCTTCAGGTGACTTTCATGATGGGGCCTACCATTTGCATGCTTGTCCCATAGGTGACTCATTAGTAGGAAAGATGGAACTTATTGTTTCTAAGGTAGCATGTTGTTTCTGCATGTATGGTCGTCATGCACATAGAAAATGCTTGCAATGAATGTTTATGAGTACTAGGTGGCCTATTAATGAAAACAATGTCTCCATCCATAAATAACACCTGTTTATGATTTGACCAACTTTCAAATATGTATGTCCTTTTTGAACTTTAAAATATGTATGTCCTTTCAAGTCATTAGATTTTCCTAGATTTGGGGGGTTCCCGCACAGTGGCAGTTTGGTAATTTTGGAGTCCTTGGTTAGGGTTTGGGCTAAAAGTATGAGTGTTGGAGCCGACGCTTTCAGAGTCCGAACTCATTCTTTTGAAAAATAGAAAAATGGGAATATTAGTAAATATGAATTTTCTTGTTAAGAAGAAAATGGAAGATAGATTGAAAAAACATAAAAGAGAATTTTTCTTTCTTCTTTTTTGCTTCAAGAGAGAGACGGAGAGGTGAGTGGGGAAATCGAGGGAGAGAGTGGGGTAATGAAGTGACTGCATGAGATTTGAAAATAGCGAGTGTAGTTTGGTTTGAAAATGACATTTTGCATGCATGGCGTTGATTAATTAATACACATCCATAACTAGATATTGGATTCTTCAATGGTTTCATTTCATTCAAGGACTGTTCAGATGACAGATTTTGATTGAAATGCGATGTTACACTATTAGGCAGTGTTTATATGAACTTTTGAATTAAATTGCAATTAGTAGTTGAGTAGAGATTAAATGATCCAATTAGAATAGTCTTCCTCAGCATTCGTGATGAGGAAGTACACCCCCAATTGTAGTTACAAACCTTAATGTCCAATTGAAAATAATGTAATTGTAATTGGATACTCCAGAAATTCAAATTGGTCATTTCTACTTAACTGAATTAATGGTCGTAATTCAATTCGATAGTGCATCATAATGCAACCCACAAGTATAATTTTGATTGGGTTTTCTTTCATGTGCTAATGGACTCCATTTTCTTCTTGTTTTTCTGCAGTTGTTGGGTGGTTGGCCTCACTTTTTGTCGCAGGTACTACGGCCATAACTATAAGAAACATTGTAAAGACAAAATGGTAGCCGTTGAGCCAATGACAAAACCTTCACCATTTTCAAGCGTGGAGGTGTGGACTTGGATAGCCATTTTCATTTTATCATTTTCTCTCGCATTCTTATCCCCAACAGCACTTGGGACGACCGCAAGGACGCGGCTTCCTTTCTTACTTGCTGCCACTGTCTTAGGATATATGGTCAGTTCTGGGTAATGCACTCCATCCATTTATCAAATAGGAGCAAACAACAACACAATTTGCATGTCGACAAAACCCAGTTACATTCTTGGATTTGAAAATCAGTTAATAAAATGTTGGGTCCAGTCAAGTTGAGTTCTCATGTTTTTGAACTAGATTATGAATACTAGGAAATGTTGGGTCCAGTCAACTTTTGAGAAGAAGGCAAGAAGTGACAACTTTGCTATTGCTTGTACCTTCTTCTCATGCACTATGCATTACCTTCTTCTCATGCCCTTTAGGTTGGCTTTTGTTTGATATTTTGTTTGATATTGTCATTTGGAAAAGAATTAGAAGAAATGTTCCTTTTTTGTGTTGAATTTGTGGAACCTCTTCTTTAAAGTGAAAAGGTTCCCTTAAATGATAAACACCCTTCAATAATGAGGTTGATCTACATACATCTTTTCTTCAAAAATATTGAGTTGTTAATTTTGTTATTCTTCAGGCATTCAATCAAGCACTTTAGGTTGTTTTCTTTCAGTCAACCTTTATGTAGAACCTTCTATTTTATTTCTATACGTGAATATCATTTATTTAGGAGAGCATGTATAGTACTTCTCAGTGATGCTAAAAGAAAATCTAGTTGCCAGTCCTAGGCAGCCTGGGGTCCATCTGATGAACAGGTCAACAGTTCTCCACACGTGTGCCCAGTTGGTGTGTGTGGGGCACTTGGCTTGGGCATTTGGAGATGCACACAAGGAGAATTCCAAGACTTGTCTGTTAAAAAAAGATGGTGTCTTCTAAGATCGGAAGAATTCTAGACGTCTAATCTGAAAAACTTTTTACAGGTTGGTAGGTATGAAAACCCAGAGGAGTGTCCGTTCTTTCCTAATGATTTACCGTCCCCATTGGCTCCTCCTCTCGACCATGCACAGGTAAATTTCCACTGCATTCAGCTAAAACTTTCCTCACGCCCCCTATCCAAATCTCATTTGGTGCGAGTCCATCACAGGTGTTGTATCCTAAAGCTGCATCTATCAACATAAATAAGACCATATGGAATATGTACATCAACGAGCAGCTGCTGCTATTCACGGCCGAGGGTGATGATGGCAACTATGTGTCAACGGCAACGTGTGATCTTGCATGTTTGCAGCTTAAGGATCGGTTGAATTCATCTTATGGGCAAGTCGATTATATGTGCTAGTTACACAAATGAGACGATTTTGGTATTCGCAGAGCTATCTCTAGAAGGATTCATTATGGAATGTATGTTGTTGAAATCAAATTGAGAGATTGCCCACAGAGGAGTATGGGCTGTTGTCTCGCTCAGTGTCCGTGCACTTCTTTTCTATTTTGTGTTTTTTGAAGTGAAATGAATAGTTTGAAATTCAGGCTCGACTCCTATATTAGCTTTTCACCATTTGGAAAATGGGGGTTGCTCTTTAAATGTGCACATGCAGAGCTGTGCGGCAATCCAGATCGGCCCAAGATGCTGACCCAACTGTACATATGAGCATAATAAAAATTTGAGAAGATAATATTAACCATCTGACTTTTCCCTTCGAATTTGGATCACTCACGATTGTTTTTGAATGATCCATTTGTTACCCACTAATTGTATGGTTAGGATTGCTTGATCAGTGTGAATTTTAGATATATGCTTCATTCATTGGATTAAGTATGTGCTCCATCCACAATGGGACTTCAGAATTTAGATGGTCTGGATAACTGCACCTAAGCACCACTCGTGAGAATGATGAGTTGTCACCATTTTTAAATGGTACAAAATAAAATGCTATCTAACCCTTGGAAGATGGTATGGATGTTGATAAACAACTGGTTAGATGGTTTTTATTTCTACATTAAGCAGTCTTCTATGCTTTGTGTTGGTTCTTTTTTATGTGGAATGATCGTGAAGTATGGTGCAAATGAATTGTATAGGACACCTTGAGAATCCGATCGTTGGTTTGAACTATCCATCTGGTAACTCTAACCATCCAATGGTTGGCCATTTTGCCATCTCTTTGCAAGTAATGAATTTGTTTTTAAGAACATCACATCAAACTGTTTAACGGGGCTCATTGGATGGATGGTCTAGGTTGATGATTGGGCATTGTTTTTTTTTTTTTTTTTCAATGATATTTTTTGGCCTGTTGGTTGGATGGTTATGATTATCCAGTCAGTGTATTTTGGCAATGAATACGCAAAGATTGGGACAGTAAATCAATGGTCCATAAAGTTGATTGAACTGTCAATGAATCTCGTACGCATTAAATCCGTGTGCCCCACATAACAATTCACATGAACTGCACTGGTTCATTGCCATTCCAACTTCTCTGCAATAAAGCAATTTTATGTTTGGAGCCCATCATGAACGTCCACCTCTTTTGCTTTCTTATTTATTTCAGAATAGGGATGCTTTGATGAAAATGTTGACATTTGAGAAGGTGGAAGAAATGGTGAAGAGAAGGGTGGAGGAGAAGGCAAAGGTGTTTGGGCAGGAAGTGAGCCTCGACGACAAAGCCGATAAGGCCAAGTGCTTTTGAATCTGCAGAAATGCGCACCTTAGCAGAGAGTTTTAAGTAGGTAAATTTAATGCCACTTAGATGAAAACAGGGTAGTTTTGTTAAACTTCTCTTGTTTCTTTTTTTTTTTTTTTTTAAAGCATATATCCAATCCAAATATTTGGAATTTGGATGATATATTTGATTTTGATTTCTTCCTTTTCTATTGTGTAGACTTACCTTCTCAAATAGGTTTGTTTGTTCAGAGCTTTGGAGAAATGGGTATATCTAATTTTGGATGTGCGTTGATTAATACACATCCATAACTAGATATACCAATTTCTCCAAAGCCCTAACGAACCAACTTAATTGAGAAGGAAAAGTCTACACAATGGAAAAGGAAGAAATCAAAATTAAATATATCATCCAAATTCTTTTTTCTTTTAATTAATGAGATCGCCGACGGATTTTAGCCGCCGACAACATCGACGGTTGTTAGCCGCCGAGAACACCAATGGTTTTTAGCCGCCGAGAACGCCGACGGATTTTAGTCGTCGGCGAGCAACGCCGACGCACCCTTTACCGACGGACCTTGCGACGGCTAAAAGCCGTCGGGGAAGGTCATTGCCGACGGTTTTTAGCCGTCGGCGTTGCTCTGTTTTTTGGTAGTGGTAAAAACAGAAATAAAACAAGAGTTCAACTGTTGATATGGCGGAATCTTGCAAATTTGGCTTGCAAAACCCGGCATAGTGGGGTTGGGTGGCTAAAGTAGCTCATCGTACCCCAAAATCATACATGGTATGTCGAATAACTTATTCCAATTTGCGAGATACGCCTAATTTAAAGTCCCGACGGTCCGGATCACTTCTGCTTGCGATTGGGCCTCTTCTGGTCCATCTTGGCCATGAAAGTATCCGCGACCCGCTCTACATAAAAAATGATGCCCACAGCTGAAACCTTTCTAATGCCTACTATAATGTTTGTTTGCCATCTAACATGTTCATAAGATCATATAGCGAGGCTAGAATGTGTGCATGAAATAATGAGAAATATCATCATCTCGCTCAATTCATTGAAACTTTGAATCCATAAGATATATTTTTTAATCCACAAGAAAAGAAGGAAAGAAATTCGGAATTTTATTAATTAATAATTTCCTAATGAATATGCATCTCAATTACACCATTAATAAAAAAAAAAAAAAAATCAAGATTTGTAACTATAAAAAATAATAAAATTTTAATCCTACTAAAAGTTCTAATTATACAACTTTTGCTCAAAGAGTCATGACATGATTACAAATAAATGAAAAAAATAAATGAAAATCTAAAACTTCAAAAAAAAAAAAAAAAAAAAAAACTATAAAAATCAAAATTTTAGATATATATATATATATATATATATATATATATATATATATATATATATATATATATATATTTTTAAAATCGTGTTTTTGAGCTAAAAATGTGCATTTTCTTGCGAAACGAACCGACACATGGGTCAGTTCACCTCGAATGGTCCGTTACAACAAAGATTGATAAGTTGTGCATATTAAAATACCCGAATCAAAAGTTATAATTAATTTATGATTTACCTTCCTTTGGTCCAACCATGCTAGGAATGAACAGGTGCCTCGTACTACTCACATGGATAGGAATGAAGGTAAAACACAATTATGATTTGTGGCTTTCGGGAAGGTTTTAATGATGGGCATTTAGACCCATTGTGTGGTCCACTTGAGCTTTGGATCCTATGGAAAGGTAGGATATTACAGGTGTGGTTACGTGTGCACGTGCAGGTATGCACGTCGTTTAGCAAGCCTCTCCATCTCTTAAGCCATTCGAATCTAACGAATAACTCATGGATGTAGATATTGTTGTATATTGGCATATGATCGTGAGAAATGCTCGAATAGACATCCATTATGTCACTACGTCACACGTACAAAGGATCTAAGCTTTTCATTAGGTGAATTGTACTGTTTAAATCTTTTGACATAAAAATCAGGCTGTTTCACTCCTCAGGTGGGCCACAACTTATCAAAACAAATGAATAGCTAGGAAATTTAACCGTCAATTTACGTGCATGTTGTGGCCCACCTTAAGAGTGAAATTGCCTGAATTACTTAGACAGAAGATATAAGAAATATTTCAAACCTTATGGAACGCTCAGATCTAGTACACTTATTTCATATTTGCACGTTATGGAATCAGCAAACCTCTTTTCTTATATTCTGATACAGTGGAGCCCTTTATAGATACGATCCTGCTGCTGCAAGAAATGTATCAGCGAAGGTGAGCCCAAATGTAAAAGAGGAAATTACTACTCATCAGCAAAAGTCGGATTGTCTGGGCATGAGCCCCAAAATGAAGCAGATCCAAAATGGAATTTGGCAGTAAAGATCCAACGTCCGGTTAAAACATCTATGAGTATGTAAATGTTTAGACTAGGCTGCAACTTTTTTATTTTCAATTTTTCCTAGTAGGAATGATCTTATAAATAGTATGGATGGCATATAAACGTCACAGTCAGTCTTAGAGAGGTTTCAATGATATGCATTTTCCTGCCCACTTTCGGCCGCAAGGAGGCTTCGATTATATGCATTTCTTCCCACTCGCTTGAACACCAACTTGGATAGACTCGGATCAAATTACATTGGTGCATGACTTGGTCATTTTTTTTCTGAAATGAATATTTGAGGGAATATTAATGAAGAAATAAATTCTCACAAAAAAAAAAAAAAAAAAAACTTTATAGGATTGTCTTCGTATATTGATCTTGATGGTGTTCACCAATATTTGATGAAAGGCATGTAAAATATTTTTGCTGATTTGCATTTGAAGTGTAGGAGATAAAAAATTTATGTATTTGAAAAAATATCACACAAGCTCAAACTTGGGTTGAGCTGTTGATTGAACCAAGTTAAGTTGGCCAATTAGGCTTAAGTACCGAGCTGAGTTGAGTTAGAATTTGGATCTGAGTTGAGTTAGAATTTGGATTTGCTGTTGGCTGATCTAAGTCGAGCTATGTCAAGCTCGACCCGGCTCAACTCGTGCACAACTCTAGAGCTCTGTACTCGAAAAGTTATGTAAGCCAACTATGATGTGCGTTTTTATCCAAGCTATTTATTCATTTTTAGAGCATATTCTAGGTTAAAGTCAAAATATGTTTTTACAACACATTCTAAGTTAAAAAATGAGCATATTCAAAGCTAAAGTAAACCACAACAAGAAGTAGTGGAAATAGTGATGCACACCTTCCTAGGGCTCGTAACAATGTTTATTTTCTATTAAACGTACTATTCTTATAAGTCATATAAACTTAGATAAGGGAAAGAATAAAAATAAGCTTGTCTCAAAACTACTATTGTCCATAAAAAGTTTTCGACTATTGTTTTATTTTTTTAATGGTGTAGTCTATGTAGAACTTTAACTACGCTTTATTTTTGAGACAATACACTGAAATGATATGAAAAAATAAATGAACAACCCAGATGAAACGCAGACATCATGGTAGGGCCTCGGTCAGTATTATCCAGTGTCAAGGTCGACAGTGGAGGGTCACCACCGAATCCGAATCCTAGTTTATTAATGCCCATGGTCCCTGCATGTGGTGCCATGGCCCAGTGATCCAAACCGTTGATCTGATGAGATGGACAGCTGAGATGGCTTGCATTAAAATCTTCAAGAATTCAAGTCCTAAAATGGCAAAAAAAATTACAAACGGTTCAGATCCAAGGAAAATAGTTCAAATCAAAGGTCTATAATATTCCGACGTGGTAGATTTATGGGTGTCCTCTCAACAATGAGGCCTATTGTATAAACGGCCTAGATCATTGAAATATGTCCCTACGTGTTCAATCCTGTGCCGCAGAAAACCGTGTATTCAATGGTTTGATTGTGAGTATGATCCAAGTGGAAGCAAAGTCCAATATTCAATCCTACGGATTCTACCATCCAGTCCGTAGAGATAGGGACCTGTGATCCATGCAACGTGGCATGCTAACAGGGGTGCCATGTGTCATGCATGCCACAAGCTACCTAAAATATGCATGGTCCAGGGGTTTTCATTTAGGCAAGTGGGTCCATATCTCAGAGATCTAGACCGTCCGTGTTTAAAAATCTTTTATAGCATGGTAACTTTGTAATTTTCCCCAACATGGGTGTGACTTTGATTTGTTGTATAGTCGCTTTTGGGCCAACGGTCTAAAAAGGCTTTTGGAACGGTGGGAATGATTTCGTGGAACATGATGTGAGAGAATCAATACAGCAGCGCCGGAAGAACTTGCCAGTGCCAGCTCTCCACAGCTAAACACGTGGCAAGTGATGTATCAATCAGATCCATCCATCCACTGGGCCCTAGCATGGACGACTTATATCCTAAAAAAATACAGCTATTGGTCAATCCTATCCATCTGATCGTTGGTTTTCAAAGAGACGGTAGAAAATGAAAGTAGTTATAGTAAGTGAGGTAAAGTAAACCGATGGATAGGATTATCTAATAAGTTTGTTTGGAACATAAATAGATGGACTGATCCAATTGGTCCATCACCCTGCCACGTGTAATGGGGATAGATTGCTTTACCATATTCCTGTTTAGATCTACCGTATATAAAATATCGACTTTTGATTTTTCATTCCTTGGGTTTTGGGTAGTGTGAGATGATGATGGGAATGAGGTGGGCCTCTGTCAAAGCTGCAAATGAGACATCATTCTCAGGCACTAGCGTCTGCACCCAAAGCATGGGGCAAAATACCTTTGCTTTTAAAGGCACCTTCGACCTCGATGTACGCAAATTCCACACGCGTGCAAGCCTCTATCTATACACACGCAGGAAAACTAGGTAATGTATGACACGTGTGGAAGATCTGAACTTTACATTTGGTTGGTAACAAGGCTTAGACCATCTTCCTCGAAAATCAGACCGTTTAAATCTTCATGTGGGCTACAATGTACGAAGAAAATTAAATGGTTAAATCCTAATTTTCTGACCGTTTATTTGTTATGTAATTCTAGGGCCGTATAAGGTATGAAATGACGTACTATTTTAGACCTGGAGATTTAAAAGTCTAGCTAACCTTTTGGAAAGATCCGATCATGCACACGTGTCTCAAATTAGCTCATATGCTTGAGTGTGTAGAAGCGTGAGTTGCACACGCGTGTGGAATTAGGGCACCACACTCCTGCACTTTAGGGCTCATGTGCCCTACAAAAGCAAACAGAACGCACAACGAATGGAAATCATCATCACCATCCACATGGCATACGTATGAGATCTCGAGCATTTCATCATGTGGTTGGGTCTAGTGGGGCCCATGCCTTCGGTAATCCATGCCACTGGTCTGTTGTCTTTGACCGTTGTTGGACCATGGACCTACACTATCTTGATTGGAACATCCTAGCCACTAATTTTAGGATTTTTTTGTTAGAAGAATTTAGAACGTTTATTTATCGGACATAAATATAAATTCTTACAATTTAATGGAGAAACTTTTATAGCGTATGGACTATATCCATAGAAGGAAACAAAAGATCAACGGTTTAGATTACATAAACCGGGCCCAACTTGGAATAACTTAATGGCGAAGTATCGTGCGCAGCCTCAAGTCGAGTATCACGTAGCTCCTCCGCATGTATTGATGCAGGGCGGTAGGAAGAGAAATTTACGACTGGACCCCACCTTTTATCCAGTTTGAAGCATTACAAACTTAGAATAAGCACTTGACCTCATTTTTTGCTCATTCCATAAAATAATCTAGAACAATAGGTGAATGGTGTGGATGAAACACATACATCATAATGGGGCCATAGAGCAGCAACCAGTAGCTACTGGTTAATGGCAGCATCACTGGCCTATTGCGTCCTTTTTGGCATGGTCTCACGACTGGCTCGAGCAATAACTGACTGACTTGATTCAACTTAGTTTTGGTCATGAGCAGGCTAGAGTGGCCCACTTAAGCTACATGGGGTCCACCAAGATGTCTGTGACAGATCCATCTCATTCATCAATTTCTCTGGCTCATATTAAGGCATAATCCCAAGAATGAGACAGATCCAAAACTCAAGTGGACCACACTACAAGAGATTGTGGGAATGGAGTGTTCATGATCAAAACCTTCATGGCACACATAAGTTTCGGAACAGGCTAATATTTGTGTTTCAAGTTCATCCCATTTAGAATGACCTTAAGGATGGGCCGGGTTGGTTTCGGAACCAAAACTGGATGTTTACATGTGAAGTTCATCCCATTTAGAATGACCTTATGGATGGTTTCAATGGTATGTAAATATCTTGTTAGGCTCCACTCAATCGGGTAGTGTGTCCTTTGTAAGTTTGGGATCTACCTCAGTTTTAAGAACATGTCTTTGTTGTACTTTATTTATGACCATTTTGGAAATGGCCCTATAAGAGAAGGACACTTGTCATTACATAAAAGAGAAATATCATGTAAATGATCCGTGAAAATATTTGGAGCCCTTTTTACGGAAGACCAATTAACGCTAAGTTGGTAATACATGTCAGCGGGTGATAGGGTGTACCTAAGAAGCCCAAGAGTCAAAGTTGGTTTAGGAAGAAGAAACGTTTGGGTAATTAAAGAGAGATGTTGAAGAGTCACCATGATAGCCAAGAAACGGATCATTTAAATGGGGGTGTCAATGGCGGGTGTTATTGTCGCCACTGTTTTTTGTAATCCAAATCTATGTTTTTATGCTGGATTATATCTGTTCTTGATACAAAGCATTCTTCAATTAGACAAATTTCTTACAATTATGCCACAATCAACCGTAGGTATTTCTCTTTTGATTGATCATTACTGAGTAGTAAAAAAATCATTTCATATGAAAGATAAGTTGCAATCATTCTTCGAAGGAAGAATTCCACCTTTGGATAATTGCCCAATAACTTTGTCACAATTTGTGAGTGGCTAAATAGGCGACCGATCTTCTTAGATCTTAGTTATCGTAAGTGCTATAATGTTTAAAGCACACTTCACACTTTGTTTGTCAAATTTTGTTTAAGTCAAAATATCTTATCAAGTGATCTTCAAGTATGATTCAAAATCAAGGTTCAAAACAAGTACAAGATCTAATAGAAGATCAAGCTCAAAATAAAGCTGAAGATCAAGCTCGAAAGACAACATGAAGTCAAGATCTACTAATATTCTAGTAGAAGATCAAGCTCCTTAGAAAAGTTCAAGTCTCTAATCTACTTCAAGACAATGAAGTTCAGTCCATACAGGTATTATAAACCCTAGAAAGACCTTAAGTTTAAGTGCTTTCAAAATATATTTAGAATTGAGTTTTTATGCTTATATTTGGTTGAATTTCGACCAGCCTAAGTTTTGGCTCGACCAGCCTAAGATTTTCTCGATCGGTCCTAGTGCAGATAGAGTGAAAACAGAAATTCTATTACATCCTTCGACTAGTCGAGTGATCTGCTCGACCAGTCGAAAGACAATCTTCGACCGATCGAGAGTTTCTCGGCTCAAAGTCCAACAATTGAATCAGTTCGAATTTTGGCATCCTCAACCAATTGAAAACCATGTTCAACTAGTCGAAGACTACCTTCGACCAGTCGAGCAAGGCCTTCGATCAGTCGAAGATCTATTAAATCTTATTCTGCTCAAATATGAAAATCCGTTGGAGCTGAATCCGGTGCTTAGCCAAGTCGAAGAAATAACTTTCTTGCCTATAAATTGATGTTCTCTCTTAATTCGAAAACGCAATTCAAGTCTATCAAATTCCTTTTATAAGAGAGAAAGAAGCCTCAGTTATTGTCAAGCCATTGAACAGTATTTATAAATCATTTTATAACTTTTTTATTTAATTCCTTAATTCCAAACTTCGTCATTCTTATTCTAAAAAGAGAGTGAATACTCTTCTTATTGAGATTTATTAGAATTAATACAAGTAGCCATTGGTTTAAATTCAATTAAAATCAATAGAACCCTGGACCTTTTGTATTGGATTGAACATTGAACATTCGATATTTAAGAAAAATGGTTCTTTGGCTACACCTTCTTCTATGGTGAAGATAAGAATACATTTATTTTCTGTGTTTGGTTTTTCTGAGATAGCCAGAAAATCTCAGTATTGGTTTTTCTGAGATAAACCAAAAAATCTCAGTGAGGGGTTTCTTTGTTTGTGATAGCCTGGTAAAAATCACAAGTGTATTAGGTTTTAAGGTGACACTGAGAAAACCTTATTCATAATGAAAGTCAAGATTACGTGGATAGTAATTTTGGGAGTGGAGTAGGTGTGGCTGTTTGAGAATCTGAACCATTATAATTCTTGATGTTGTGGTGAATGCTCTTATCTTTTTGTGGTGGATGTTTGTAATTCTTTTTAATGTTAAAGTGGTGAATGCTTGTAATATTTAGTTTTATTTACTCATGCTCAGTTTGGAATTTTGATTCTTATCACATTTGTGAAATAAGGTTGTCCTACCTAAATTTGTTTGGGTGAATGTTGTATTACGAATCAGTTTGAATCAACATTTCAATACTAGTGCAATTGAGATATCTGATTTATTTATTAGTCAACACTTTATTCGATTATTTGACATAGTCCTATTCACCCCCCCAGGACTACTTAAGCTCTATTTTCAATTATATATGACCGTATCTGCTTATAATGGTGCTTGGAGTCAAATTGTTCGATTAGAATCAAGCTGCATAGTCGATTCTAACACACCCACACACATTACATGTGGCCAAACCCCTAATCGAAAAAAGTGCGGAATAACATAACCTGAGCTGGAGAAACAGATGGACTAGGTGGATTTCTCATCCCCAGCTACCCACATTAGTTGGTTTCATTGGGCCACTTAAACAATTCAATCCATTAACCTTAACAGTTCTTTAGGTTCAACCCTGATTTCAAGGGCTACCCTGCAAACATCACACTGATCTAACTATAGCTAACCATCTGATCAAACATCAACAATCAGGATTATTTACACAAAAATAGTTCCAATCTACAATTCAATCCATGTTTTTTTTTTTTTTTTAATAGGCCCACCATCGATTGCTTATGATTGTAAATGACCACTTTTGGTAGGCAATTCTAATCATCTCATTGATGGCTCTAAAAAGTAAGGCCAATATGAATCATTTGAAAGGTGTGCTTTTTGTAGAAGCTATTGCAGAAATATTGTTGAGCCCTCGTTGATTAGATGTTAACTTAATTGTGGGGCCCACCTTGATGATGTGCCATATATCCATGCCGTCCATTCATTTTTTCAACCCGTTTTAGGATGTATTTTCAAAAATTAAGCAGATCTAAATCTCAGGTGGATCGGACGCAGATTGCGTCCTACCTCGCTCGGACGGTAATCCGTCTAGGCAGGGCTCTGTGGGGCTCACCGTGATGTAAGTATTTTATCCACACCATTAATTATTTTTATATGATTATTTTAAGATATGAGCCAAAAATCGAGGTAGGTTCGGGGCTTAAGTGGACCACAAATTGTGGATTAAACTTCCACCATTAAAAACTTCCTAGGAGCTGGAGAAGTGTTAGATCAAGATGAAATTTTTGTTTTCACTTCATCCAAGTCTGCATGACCTTCTTAATAGGTTGGGTGGTAAAAAAAACATCACGGTGGCCCTTAGAAATGTTTCAACGGTGGGTGTCATTATCACTTCATCTTCCTTTGATGTGGTCCACTGGATTTATTTATCTGCTTCATTTTTTGTATAATACCTTAAAATGATCATATAAAAATGATTAACGGTGTGGATAAAATAATTACATCATGGTGGGCCCCACAGAGCCCTGCCCGCCCGGACGGGTAGGATGTAATCCGCGTCCCAGGTGGACCACACTACAGGAAAGTAATTGAACAACCACCATTAAAAACATCCTAGGACCCACTGTAATGTTTATTTTCCATCCAAACTGTTGATAAGGTCAATCTGACATGGATGGATGGTAAATATAAAGATTGTCTTGATCCAAAACTTATGGGGCTCACAAAAGTTTTTAATGGTCATTCACCACTATTTCCAGTGGTGTGGTCCACTAGAGATTTGGATCTGCACAATTTTTGGGATCTCTTGCTAAAATGATCTGGAAAAACGGATGGACTGTGTGGATATACAATAAATTATTCATCAATGTGGGACCCGAATGGTAAAGGTAAGTGTTATTAGGGCAACACCTAATCCAGTCCCTTGATGTAGAGCGGGTCGCGGATAGTTTCATGGCCAAGATGGATCAGAAAAGGCCTGGTCGACGATAGAAGTGATTCGGACCGTCGGACCTTAGATCGAGCGTATCTCGTAATCCGGAATGAGTTACCTGACGTAAAATATATGATTTTGGGGTAGAACGAGCTACTTTAGCCAACCAACCCCGCTATGCCGGGTTGCGACCCCCGGAATTGCGAAAAACCCCTGGATTGACGGTCGTTTCCCTGTTTTAATTTCGTTTTTACTATAAATAGTAAGTTTTAGTTTGATTATAACTCTTCATCCGTCGGGCTTTAGGAGTTGCGCCCAACATGAAAAGAGCTTAGAATAATTAGGAGAACGGTTTGGTGAAGCCAAATAGGACACTTACTATTTTTGGCCGAAAACCTTGCGCACTAGCAGACATCACGACCGTCTATAAATAGTAAGTTTACTATTTATATAAGTTGCGGATTCTAGGAGTTTTAGTTGTAGTTTGATTCTGATTTCTTTCCCATTGCTTGATACCCCTATTTAAAGGGTTGTGAACTCGCTTTTAGTCATCAATTAATTAATTTCGAATTTCTTAGAATTTATTTCTATTTTTCTGCTTTCTTTCCTTGTGGATTCGAGAAGTCTCTGTGAGGAGTCCAGAGAAGCTCCGTGGATTCGGAGTAGTTATCCTCATCACGTTCATCCCTGCGAGGAGTCCAGAGAAGCTCCGTGGATTCGGAGTAGTTATCCTCATCACGTTCATTGCTACGTCATCCCTGTTGTCAGAAGCTGCGTGGTGCTCACAGAGATGCCCATGATAAATCAGGCAGATTCAAATATCACGTGGGCCATACCAAACAAAACAGCGGGGATTGAACTCCTACAGTTGGAAACTTTGTGGGGGCCACAGAAGTTTTGTATCACAATGATATTTGTGCCTACAGTTTAGCTGAGTGGTAAAAACCAGATGAACGGTTTGGATGGCATATAAACATCATGGTCCCAGCTCCAGAAAGGTTTTACCGATGTACGTTTCCGTTCCCACTGTGCCGTTTGGTGTGGCCCAGATGAGTTTTGGATCCGTGGCCCCCACCTGAGTTTTGGATCCACTAGATTTTTGGATTCCTGTCCTATTGTAGTCTTGCAAAACTGATGAACGGAGTGGATTTGTCATGGGCATCTCTGTTGTCCCAGACAGCTTCAGACAACAACAGGGGCATAGGAATATCTTTGTATCCCTTTTTGCATTGTGGTCCATGAGATGTAGGGTTCAGATTGATTGATTGATTGGAGTGTCCAAATGGTCCACTGCAACTAGGAGCACTGTAACTTACGGTGCTCCCAAAAGCACTCGAGCATTTCTCTTTGAAGGGAGCTTTTTTATTTTAAGAGAAAATGACCACTGTAGACAAAACCTTTTACCCAGCGATTTCTATCAAAGAATACAAACTTTAGTTACCAATCTAGACTATCACGTGCGGACAACGACATTGAGGACGAAACTACCCCTCCTTTCACGGAAACGGATTGGGTACTCCCCGCCACCAGCCAATGGCGGATGGTCGGTGGTCTCGTGGGCCCCACCATGATGTATGCTATTCATCCATGTCTTTGTCCATATATTTTTCCATATCATTTTATGGTATACGACCAAAAATGAGGTATATGCAAATCTCAAGTGTACCACATTACAGAAACAGTGTTGAATGAGCGTCGACCATTAAAAACTTTTTGGGGGCCCACCGTGATGTTCGTGAGAAATCCTCCCGTCTAAGTTCATTCATAGGTCACAAAGACTGGATGAAGAAGAAAAACAAATTTCATAATGATCCAAAACTTCTATAACCCCTAAAAGGGTTTCAATGGTAGACGTTCAATTCCCCATTGCCTTTTACAAGGTGTGGTCTACTTGATAGTTAGATCTATCTTATTTTTAGTCTCAAGCACGAATATGAGCTTGCCAAATAGATGGACGGTTTGGATATAACACATACCTCATAATAGGACCCACAAAAAAGCGGTTGGATTACAACAAGAAAAAAAAAAAAAAAAAAAAAAAAAAAAAAAAAAACCGTCGATATATCGACAAACCAGTCGATATATCGAAAATGGTCAGAATCCGTCCAGTGAGTTTTCCTCAAAAATCTTACAATTTTCGATATATCGACTGTCTGTCGATATATCGAAAAAGGTGTTTTACCTTTAGTTACGGATTATAACCGTAGCTATAGTTGTAGTCTGTGCTAGTCTATGAAATTTTTTATTTTTTTTATTTTATTTTTATTTTTTACATTGAGAAATTTATTCTACCTACAATTTTCTTTAATACATATTTATATAAATAGGTATATGTAAGCATATAAAAAAAATTTCCCTCTTTTTTTCATTTATTTCTTTAATCATTTAACAAGAATATCTTCTAAACCAAAATTAGTTACTTGACGTACCATATATGATTTTGGGGTAGGAGAAGCTACTTTAGCCAACTAACCTTGCTATTTTCTAAGATTCCATCAGGTCGATGGTAAAAAATCCATTTCATTCAATCCATGATCATTTCTAGGTTGTCACGCTGAATTTCTAGGTTGTCACGCTGAATTTCTAGGTTCCCTCGCTCAATTTCTACCTTCACTCTCTCAATTTCTAGCTTCCCTCGGTCAATTCCTACCTTCCCTCGCTCAATTCCTACCTTGCCTCACTCAATTCCTAGGTTCTCTCGCTCAATTCCTACCTTCCCTCGCTCAATTTCTAGGTTCCCTCGCTCAATTTCTACCTTCACTCGCTCAATTCCTACCTTCCCTCGCTCAATTCCTACCTTACCTCACTCAATTCCTGGGTTCCTCGCTCGATTCCTACCTTCCTCGCTCATTTCTAGGTTCCTCGCTCGATTCCTACCTTCCTCGCTCAATTCCTACCTTCCTTGCTCGATTTCTAGGTTCCTCGCTCGATTCTGCTTCCTCGCTCGATTTCTGCTTCCTCGCTCATTCCTACGTTGCCTCGCTTAATTTCTAGCTTCCTCGCTCGATTTTCTAGCTTCCTCGCTCGAATTCCTACGTTGCCTCGCTCGATTTCTAGCTTGCCTCGCTCGATTCTAGCTTCCTATTTCGATTCCTACGTTGCCTGCTTCGATTCCTACGTTGCCTTGCTCGATTTCTAGCTTCCTCGCTCAATTCTCGTTGCCTGCGCTCGATTTCTAGCTTTCCTCGCTCGATTTCTGCTTCCTCGCTCGATTCCTCGTTCCCTCGCTCAATTTCTATTCCCTCGCTCAATTCCTACGTTGCCTCGCTCGATTTCTAGCTTCCTCGCTCGATTTCTAGATTCCTCATTTGAACTCCTACCTTGCCTCTCTCAATTTCTAGGTTCCCTCGCTCAATTTCTACCTTGCCTCACTCAATTTTCAATTTGCCTACTCAATTTCATATTTGTCCTGCTCAATTTCTAGTTTGACGGCGAAGTGACTGAAATTGACGGCGAAGTGATTGAAATGTATTTTCAACCATCGACCTGATGGAATCTTGGAAAATAAGTAGGTTGGTTGGCTAAAGTAGCTTCTCTTATCCCAAAATCATATGTGGTACGTCAAGTAACTAATTTTGGTTTAGAAGATATTCTTGTTAAATGATTAAAGAAATAAATGAAAAAAAGAGGGAAAATTTTTTTATATGCTTATATATACCTATTTATATAAATACGTATTAAAGAAAATTGTAGGTAGAATAAATTTCTACCTACAATTGAGCGAGGCAACGTAGGAATTGAGCGAGGGAAGCTAGAAATTGAGCGAGGCAACGTAGGAATTGAGCGAGGGAAGCTAGAAATTGAGTGAGGCAAGCTAGAAATTGAGCGAGGCAACGTAGCAATTGAGCGAGGAAGCTAGAAATTGAGCCAAACGTACGGAATCGAGTGAGGAAGCCAGAAATTGAGTGAGGAAGGTAGAAAATCGAGCGAGTGAACCTTTAAATTGAAGGGAAGGTAGGAATTGAGCGAGGAAACCTAAAATTGAGCGAGGAAGGTAGGAATTAGTGAGGGAAGCTAGAAATTGAGCGAGGCAACGTAGGAATTGAGTGAGGAAGCCAGAAATCGAAAATAGGAAGGTAAAATTGAAATGAGTGAACCCAGAAATTGAGCGAGGCAAGGTAGAAATTGAGCGAGTGAAGCTAGAAATTGAGTGAGTGAAGCTAGGAATTGAGCGAGGGAACCTAGGAATTGAGCGAGGGAACCTAGAAATTGAGAGAGGCAAGGTAGGAATTGAGCGAGGCAAGGTAGGAGTTGAGCGAGGGAACCTAGAAATTGAGCGAGGGAAGGTAGGAATTGAGCGAGGGAACCTAGAAATTGAGCGAGGGAAGGTAGAAATTGAGCGAGGAAAGGTAGAAATTGAGCGTGACAACCTAGAAATTCAGCGTGACAACCTAGAAATGATCATGGATTGAATGAAATGGATTTTTTACCATCGACCTGATGGAATCTTGGAAAATAGCAAGGTTAGTTGGCTAAAGTAGCTTCTCCTATCCCAAAATCATATATGGTACGTCAAGTAACTAATTTTGGTTTAGAAGATATTCTTGTTAAATGATTAAAGAAATAAATGAAAAAAAAAAGAGGGAAAAAAAATTTTATATGCTTATATATACCTATTTATATAAATATGTACTAAAGAAAATTGTAGGTAGAATAAATTTCTCCATGTAAAAAATTAAAAAATAATAATAAAAAAAAAATAAAAAATTTTATAGAGTGGCACTGAGTACAGTTATGGCTACGGTTATAATCCGTAGCTAAAGGTAAAAAAAATACCTTTTTCAACATATCGACGGATCATAGATATATCGACAATTGTAGGATTTTTGAGGAAAACTCACTGACAGTTCTGGACCATTTTCGATATATCGACGGACTGTCGATACATATCGATGGTTTTTTTTTTTTTTTTTTTTTTTTTTTTAATTTTTTGTAATCCCACCACTTTTTGTAGGTCCTATTATGAGGTATGTGTTATATCCAAACCGTCCATATTTTTGGCGAACTCGTATTAAGGTTCGAGACGAAAAATAAGATAGATCTAGCTATCAAGTGGACCACACTGTTAAAGGCTATGAATGATTGAACGTCTACCATTGAAACCCTTTTAGGGGTCACAGAAGTTTTGGATCATTATGAAACTTGTTTTTCCTCTTCATCCTGGCCTTTGTGACCTTATGAATAGATTGGATGGAAAATAAATGTTATGGGGGACCCTACAAAATTTTTAACGGTGAAAATCAATTTCCCCGCTGCACTTTGTGGTGTGGTCCAGTTGATCTTTGGATATGATTTTTTTTTTTTTGGATAATGCTCCAAAATGATCTTGAAATATGGATGAACGTTGTGGATATAATAAATATATAGCTGTGGGGCCATGTAACTTTGATCTCTTTTAAGCCGTTCGTACAACTCTCAGTTGGAGGAGCGTCAGCGCTCGTCTTCGCAGCGAAAAGGAGGGGTAGTTTCGTCCTCAAAGTCGCTGTCCGCACGTGCTAGTCTAGATTGGTAACTAAAGTCTGTATTCTTTGATAGAAACCGCTGGGTAAATCTACAGTGGTCATTTTCTCTTATTTTAACTTTTACTTTTTTTTCTCTTTTTCCGATTACCCGAACCAAACGAATGTACGAAACGCGTTTCATGTAAAAAAAAAAACGATAACATACATTCGGATGTATGGTAATTAACACACGTTCGAGCTATGTGGGGCCCACTTATGAAGTATATTTCGGATCGAAATTATGCATCTGATGCACATTTTCATCTTCACCGTACATCCCAGGGATGATCCTGATCTAAAACTCAGGTCGGACACACCGTAGGGAGCAATGTGCAATCACGCCTAAAACCAATATACTCACGTGGTGTTGTCCACCTTAGTTTTGGCACGTGACTTCATCATGGTGGGGCACATCTGATTATTGAGTTGGATGGGATACAAACAACGCGGTGTACATTTCCATGGTGCACCTCACCATTTTAAGGCACCCCATTTCCCTTGGATGGATGTTGCCCACCTACTCCCGGAGTCATGGATCACGATGGATTTCTGGATCTAGGCTTTTTGGATTTAATTGACAGTTGGAAGGTGATCAGACATCAGGGTGGTCCACACAACTTGAACATAGGTTAATTATTAAACATTAGGACACATGTGATCATTCTCTTTCAAGTACACTTGATATGTATCAGCATTAAAATTAAGGGCTTGTTTGATAAGCCCTTGTTTGAAGGAGCGAAAATGAGAAAAAGAGAAAGTAAAAGTAAATACTTTTCACATGACAGAAGTTGATTACCCTAGAAAAGCTAATAGGTCGTTTGATACCTTCGATTTAGCAGTAAAATGGTTCGTTTCAAATCAAGTAACTACTTTATGTGTTTAGCAGCTTTGGATGTGGAGGTAATTAATAGAATTATAGGTAGAGAAATTTGCGAGAATACGACCCATTTATGGCCCATTTAGGAGGCTAAGCCCACCTCATTTTCCCTTGCGAGAATACGCCCCAGCTGTATGGACGCCTTTCCAAAGGTCGAAAATGCCCCTGCTTTTTCCTTCAAGCGGGAAGACGAGCGCTGACGCTCGTCGTACTCCGAGTTGTACGAACGGTTAAAAATAGATCAACGTTACATGAGCCCCACAGTTATGTATTTATTATATCCACAACGTTCATCCGTATTTCGAGATCATTTCGGAGCATTATCCCAAAAAAAAAAAAAATCATATCCAAAGATCAACTAGACCACACCACAGAGCAGCACAAAATTGATTTTCACCGTTGAAACTTTTGTATGGCCCATCGTAACATTTATTTTTCCATCCAATATATTCATAAGGTCACAAAGACCTGGATGAAGAGGAAAAACAAATTAAACAAATTTCATAATGATCCAAAACCTCTGTGACCCCTAAAAGGGTTTCAATGGTAGACGTTCAATTCCCCACTGCCTTTTAAAGTGTGGTCCACTTGACAGTTAGATCTGTCTTATTTTCTGTCTCAAGCTTTATTATGAGCTCGCCAAATAGATGTACAGTTTGGATATAACATGGACCTCATGACGGGACCCAAAAAACAACAAAGATTCTATGTTAAAAAGAAAAAAAAAAAAAAGAAAAAAAAAACACAGATTTTTATTTTCCTGGATGCAGATATTTGGCTACGGATTATAACCGTAGCTATATCTACCACAATCCGTGGCCAAAGGGATTTGTCCGGGTGGGGGCACTGAACTAGGATGCCCACGCCACTCGCTGCCCTATCCGGCGGAGGTGCGCCAATCTGGCGTGGCCACGCCCATCTTATGACCCCTATAGCTACGGATTATAACCGTAGCCAAAACAGTAGTCTGTGCCAATCTATGAAAAAAAAAATTTATTTATTTTTATTTTTTTACATGGAGAACTTCATTCTACCTACAATTTTCTCTAATACATATTTATATAAATATGTATACATAAGCATATAAAAATTTTTTTCTCACATTTTTTTCATTTCTTTCTTTTTTCATTTAACAAGAATATCTTCTAAACCAAAATTAGTTACTTGACGTACCGTATATGATTTTGGGGCAAGAGCCAACCTAGTTATTTTTCAAGATTCCATCAGGTCGATGGTTGAAAATCCATTTCATTCACTTAACGGTCAATTTCAATCAGTTCGCGGTCAATTTCGCTCATTTCATTTACTTCGCGATCAATTACATGCATTTCACGGTCAATCCCGATGATTCCGTTTTGATTCATGCATTTCACGGTCAATTCTCTTCACTTCATGGTCATTTCCATGCATTTCAGGGTCAATGCACTTCACTTCACAGTCATTTTCATGCATTTCACGGTCAATCCTGGTGATTACGTTTTGATTCACGGTCATTTCCATGCATTTCACAATCAATTCACTTCACTTCGTAGTCATTTTCATGTATTTCACGATCAATCCCGACAATTCTGTTTTGATTCACGGTCTTTTCCATGCATTTCACGGTCAATTCCCTTCACTTCACGGTCATTTTCATGCATTTCACGGTCAATTCGCTTCACTTCATAGTCATTTCCATGCATTTTACGGTCATTCCCGCCTATTCCGTGTTAATTCACGGTCATTTCGACACATTTCACAGTGAAGTGTAGCAATTGGACTGTGAAATGCGCGGAAATGACCGTGAAGTGAAGGGGCACGACCGTGAATCAACTCGGAATAGGTGGGAATGACCGTGATATGCATGGAAATGACCATGAAGTGAAGCGAATTGACCGTGAAATGCATGGAAATGACCGTGAAGTGAAGGGAATTGACCGTGAATCAACACGGAATAGACGGGAATGACCGTGATTTCCATGCATATCACAATCATTCCCGCCTATTCCATGTTGATTCATGGTCACTTCGACACATTTCACGGTCATGCCCCTTCACTTCACGATCATTTCATCGCATTTCACGGTCAATATGCTTCACTTCATGGCCATTTCCATGCATTTCACGGTCATTCCCACCTATTCCGTGTTGATTCACGGTCATTTCGATGCATTTCACGGTGAAGTATAGCGATTGGACCGTGAAATGCGCGGAAATGACCGTGAAGTGAAGGAGCATGACCGTGAAATGCGCCGAAATGACTGTGAATCAACACGGAATATGTGGGAATGACCATGATATGCATGGAAATGACCATGAAGTGAAGCAAATTAACCGTGAAATGCATGGAAATGACTGTGAAGTGAAGGGGTATGACCGTGAAATGTGTCGAAATGACTGTGAATCAACACGAAATAGGCGGGAATGACTGTGATATGCATGGAAATTACGGTCATTCCCACCTATTCCATGCTGATTCACGGTCATTTTGATGCATTTCACGGTGAAGTGTAGCGATTGGACCATGAAATGCACGGAAATGACCGTGAAGTGAAGGGGCATGACCGTGAAATGCGACGAAATGACCGTGAATCAACACGAAATAGGTGCGAATGACCGTGATATGCATGGAAATGACCATGAAGTGAAGCGAATTGACCATGAAATGCATGGAAATGACCGTGAAGTGAAGGGAATTGACCGTGAAATGCATGGAAATGACCGTGAATCAACACGGAATAAACAGTCATTCCCGTCTATTCCGTGTTGATTCACGGTCATTTCGACGCATTTCACGGTCATGCCCCTTCACTTCACGGTCATTTCTGCGCATTTCACGGTCAATTCACTTCACTTCACGGTCATTTCCTTGCATTTCACGGTCATTCCCGCCTATTTCGTGTTGATTCACGGTCATTTCGACGCATTTCACGGTGAAGTGTAGCGATTGGACCGTGAAATGCACGGAAATGACCGTGAATCAACACGGAATAGGTGGGAATGACTGTGATATGCATGGAAATGACCATGAAGTGAAGCGAATTGACCGTGAAATGCATGGAAACGATTGTGAAGTTAAGGGAATTGACCGTGAAATGCGTCGAAATGACCGTGAATCAACACGGAATGGACGGGAATGACCGTGATTTCCATGCATATCACAGTCATTCCCGCCCATTTCGTGTTGATTCACGGTCATTTCGACGCATTTCACGGTCATGCCCCTTCACGGTCATTTCCGCGCATTTCACGGTCAATTCACTTCACTTCACTTCACGGTCATTTCCATGCATTTCACGGTCATTCCCGCCTATTCCGTGTTAATTCATGGTCATTTCGACTCATTTCAAGGTGAAGTGTAGCGATTGGACCGTGAAATGCGCGGAAATGACTGTGAAGTGAAGGGGCATGACCGTGAAATGCGACGAAATGACCGTGAATCAACACGGAATAGGTGGGAATGACCGTGATATGCATGGAAATGACCATGAAGTGAAGCGAATTGACCGTGAAATGCATGGAAATGACCGTGAAGTGAAGGGAATTGACCGTGAAATGCGCGAAATGATCCGAATCAACACGGAATAGACGGGAATGACCTTGATTTCCATGCATATCACGCCATTCCCACCTATTCCGTGTTGATTCACGTCATTTTCGCATTTCATGGTCATGCCCCTTCACTTCACGGTCATTTCCGCGCATTTCACAATCCAATCGCTACACTTCACGGTCATTTCCATGCATTTCACGGTCATTCCCACCTATTCCATATTGATTCACTGGTCATTTCGACGCATTTCATGGTGAAGTGTAGCGATTGGACCGTGAAATGCGCGGAAATGACCGTGAAGTGAAGGAGCATGACCGTGAAATGCGCCGAAATGACCGTGAATCAACACGGAATAGGTGGGAATGACCGTGATATGTATGAAAATGACCATGAAGTGAAGCGAATTGACCGTGAAATGCATGGAAATGACCGTGAAGTGAAGGGAATTAACCGTGAAATGCACCGAAATAACCGTGAATAGGATCAATTTTAAGGTAATGATGGTGATGTCAGTGGATTGTCTTAAGATCCATGGTATTGCTATATCCCAGGATCAGATCACCAGGTCTGTTTGGCACGCCCGGCCAATCCCGGATTTAATTTCCAATACCATCCAATCCCTTCTAATCCACCTGGCCAAACGGGCCCTAAGGTAATGATGGTGGTGTCAGTGGATTGGTTTAAGATCCATGGGATTGCTATATCCCTAACAAGTTCACTGGGTCTGTTTGGCACATCAGGCATATCTTGGGATTTTACCTTCCACTCCTTCCAACCAAGGGATGGGATCAATTTTAAGGTAATGATGGTGATGTCAGTGGATTATTTTAAGATCCATGGGATTGCTTATATCTCGGGACAAGTTCACAAGGTCTGTTTGGCTCATCATGCATATCCCGGAATCTCGCGATCACATTCCTCCTAATACCGTGGGATTAGTTTGGCCAAACAGACCTTAAAGGTAATGATGGTGATGTCAGGAGAAGCTACTTTAGCCAACCAACCTGGTTATTTTCTAAGATTCCATCAGATCGATGGTCGAAAATCCATTTCATTCACTTGGCGGTCAATTTCATTCATGACCGTGAAGTGAAGGGGCATGACTGTGAAATGCGCCGGAAATGACCGTGAAGTGCATGAAAATGAGCGTGAAGTGAGGCGAATGGACCGTGAAATGCGTGGAAATGACCGTGAAGTGAAGGGGCATGACCATGAAATGCGCCAAAATAACCGTGAGTCAACACGGAATCGGCGGGAATGATCGTGATATGCATGGAAATGACCATAAAGTGAAGTGATTGGACCACGAAATGCACGGAAATGACCGTCAAGTGAAGGGGCATGACCGTGAAATGCGTCGAAATGACCGTGAATCAACATGGAATAGGCGGGAATGACCATGATATGCATGGAAATGACCGTGAAGTGAAGCGATTAGACCGCGAAATGCGCAGAAATGACTGTGAAATGTGCCGAAATGACCGTGAATCAACACGGAAGAGGCGGCAATGACCGTGATATGCATGGAAATGACCGTGAAGTGTAGTGATTGGATCATGAAATGCATGGAAATGACCATGAAGTGAAGGGGTGTGATCGTAAAATGCGTCGAAATGACCATGAATTAACACAGAATAGGCGGGATCAGGATCGGGTTTAGGTTTGGGTTTTCAAGTTTAGGTTTACGTTTAGGTTAGGGAGTTGAGATTAGGATTAGGTGTAGGTTTAGGTTTAGGGATTTGAGAATACATTCAGGTTATAGGTTATAGGTTTAGGTTAAGGTTATAGGTTATAGGTTAGAGGTTAAGGTTTAGGTTTAGGTTATAGGTTTATGGATTTAAGAATAGGTTTAGATTATAGGTTATAGGTTAAGGTTTAGGTTATAGGTTAAGGTTTAGGTTTAGGTTTAGGCTAAGGTTTAGGTTATAGATTATAGGTTATAGATTTAGGTAATTGAGAATAAGTTAAGGTTTAGGTTTAAGTTATAGGTTACAGTGGTATAGGTTTATGTTTGGGTTTAGCTTATAGGTTATACGTTTAGGTTATAGGTTAAAGGTTTAGGTTTTGGGATTTGAGAATAGGTTCAAGTTAAGGTAATAAGTTTAGGTTAAAGGTTTAGGTTAATGTTATAGGTTTAGGTTTAGGTTTAGGTTATAGGTTTAAATTTGAGAATAGGTTTAGGTTATAAGTATAGGTTTAGGTTAGGTTGTAGGTTAAGGTTTAGGAATTGAGTTTAGGTTATATGTTTAGGTTATAGGTTTTGGATTAAGGTTTAGGTTGTAGTTATAGGTTTTGGGATTTGAGAATAGATTTAGGTTATAAGTATAGGTTTAGGTTTAGGAATTCTGGTTTGGGTTCGTGTTTTGTTCGGGTTTAGGTTATAGGTTATAGGTTTATGTTAAGCTTTAGGTTTAAGTTATAGGTTTTGGGATTTGAGAATAGGTTTAGGTTAGGGCATAGATTAAGGTTTAGGGAAATGACCGTGAAGTGAAGGGGCATGACCGTGAAATGCGTCGAAATGACCGTGAATCAACAGGGAATAGGCGGGAATGACCGTGATATGCATGGAAATGATTGTGAAGTGAGGCAATTGGACCGCGAAATGTGCAGAACTGACCGTGAAGTGAAGACGCGGGACTGCAAAATGCGTCGAAATGATCGTGAATCAACACGGAATATGCGGAAATGATCATGATATGCATAGAAATGGGGGTGAAGTGAAACAATTGGACTGCGAAATGTACGGAAGTGACCGTGAAGTGAAGACGCGGGACCGCGAAATGCGTCAAAATCACCGTGAATCAACACAGAATATGCGGGAATGATCGTGATATGCATGGAAATGGGGGTGAAATGAAGCGATTGGACCGTGAAATGCACGGAAGTGACCGTAAAGTGAAGACGGGGGACCGCAAAATGCGTCGAAATGACCATGAATCAACACGGAATATGCGGGAATGACCGTAATATACATGAAAATGGGGGTGAAGTGAAGCAATTGGACCGCGAAATGCACGGAAGTAACCGTGAAGTGAAGACGCGGGACCGTGAAATGCGTCGAAATCACCGTGAATCAACACGGAATATGCGAGAATGACCGTGATATGCATAAAAATTTTTATGAAGTGAGCGATTGGACCACGAAATGTGCGGAACTGACCGTGAAGTGAAGACGTGGGACCGTGAAATGCGTTGAAATCACCGTGAATCAACACGGAATATGCGGGAATGATCGTGATATGCATGGAAATAGGGGTGAAGTGAAGCGATTGTACTGCGAAATGCACGGAAGTGACCATGAAGTGAAGACGCGAGACCGTGAAATGCGTCGAAATGACCGTGAATCAACATGGAATATGCGGGGATGATCGTGATATACATGAAAATGGGGGTGAAGTGAAGCGATTGGACCACAAAATGCATGCGGCCAATACACGGTCATTTCTATGCATTTCACTTCACAGTCACTTCCATGTATTTCGCAATCCAATCGCTTCACTTCACCCCCATTTTCATGCATATCACGGTCATTCTCGCGTATTCTGTGTTGATTCACGGTCATTTCGACGCACTTCACGGTCCCGCGTCTTCACTTCACGGTCACTTCCGCGCATTTTGCGGTCCAATCACTTCACTTCACCCCCATTTCCATACATATCATGGTCATTCCCGCATATTTCGTGTTGATTCACGGTCATTTCGATGCACTTCACGGTCCCGTGTCTTCACTTCACGGTTACTTCCGTGCATTTTACGGTCCAATTGCTTCACTTCACCCCAATTTTCATGCATATCACAGTCATTCCCGCATATTCCGTGTTGATTCACGGTCATTTCGACGTACTTCAAGGTCCCGCGTCTTGACTTCATGGTCACTTCCGCGCATTTTGCGATCCAATCGCTTCACTTCACCCCCATTTTCATGCATATCACGGTCATTCCCGCATATTCCATGTTGATTCACGGTCATTTCGACGCACTTCACGGTCCCACGTCTTCACTTCACGGTCACTTCCGCACATTTTGCGGTCCAATCGCTTCACTTCACCCCCATTTCCATGCATATTACGGTCATTCCTGTATATTCCATGTTGATTCATAGTCATTTCGACGTACTTCACGGTCCCACGTCTTCACTTCACGATCACTTCCGCGCATTTTGCAGTCCAATCGCTTCACTTCACCCCCATTTTCATGCATATCATGATCATTCCCGCATTTTCGTGTTGATTCACGGTGATTTTGACGCATTTCGCGGTCCCGCGTCTTTACTTCACGCTCACTTCCTCGCATTTCGTAGTCCAATCGCTACACTTCACCCCCATTTCCATGCTTATCACCGTCATTCCCACATATTTCGTGTTAATTCACGGTCATTTCGACGCATTTTGTGGTCCCGCGTTTTCACTTCAGGGTCAGTCCCGCGCATTTCGCAGTCCATTCACTTCACTTCACCCCCATTTCCATGCATATCACGGTCATTCCTACCTTTTCCGTGTTGATTCACGGTGATTTCAACACATTTCTCAGTGACACGTCTTCACTTCACGGTCAGTCTCGCACATTTCGCAGTCCATTCGCTTCACTTCACCCCCATTTTCATGCATTTCACGGTCATTCCCGCCTATTCCGTGTTGATTCACGGTCATTTCGACGTTTTTCACAGTCATGCCCCTTCACTTCATGGTCATTTTCGCACATTTCATTGTCTAATTACCTCACTTCGCGGTCATTTCCATGCATACCACGGTCATTCCCGCATATTCCGTGTTGATTCACGGTCATTTCGACGCATTTTATGATCATGCCCCTTCACTTCACGGTTCAATCACCTCACTTCATGCTCATTTCTATTCATATTACGGTTATTCTCGCCTATTCTGTGTTGATTCACGGTCATTTTGGCGCATTTCACGGTCATGTCCCTTCACTTCATGGTCATTTCCACGCATTTCACGGTCCAATCGCTGCACTTCACGATCATTTCCATGCATATCACGGTCATTCCTGCTTATTCTGTGTTGATTCACGGTCATTTCAGCGCATTTCACGGTCACGCCTCTTCACTTCACGGTCATTTCTACGCATTTCAAGGTCCAATCGCCTCACTTCGCGGTCGTTTCCATGCATCCCACGGTCATTCCCGCCTATTCCGTGTTGATTCATGGTCATTTCAGCGCATTTCACGGTCATTTCCGCGCATTTCAAGGTCCAATCGCCTCACTTCGCGGTCATTTCCATGCATACCACAGTCATTCTCGCCTATTCCGTGTTGATTCACGGTCATTTCGGCGTATTTCACTGTCATGCCCCTTCACTTCACGGTCATTTCCACGCATTTCGCAGTCCAATCGCTTCACTTCACGGTCATTTCCGCGCATTTCACGGTCATGCCCCTTCACTTCACGGTCATGCCCCTTCACTTCACAGTCATGCCCCTCACTTCACGGTCATTTTCGGCGATTCCGTTTTATTTCACGGTCATTTCCATGCATTTCCCGGTCAATTCCCTTCACGGTCATTTCCATGCACTTTACGGTAATTTTCATGCATTTCACGGTCATTAACCTGATGGAATCTTGGAAAATAACCAGGTTGGTTGGCTAAAGTAGCTTCTCCTACCCCAAAATCATATAGGGTTCATCGAGTAACTAATTTTGGTTTAGAAGATATACTTTTTAAATGAATAAAGAAATAAATGAAAAAAAAAAGAGAGGAAAATTTTTTTTATATGCTTATATATGCATATTTATATAAATATGTATTTGAGAAAATTGTAGGTAAAATAAAGTTCTCCATGTAAAAAATAAAAATAAAAATAAAAATAAAAATTTTTGCATAGCCATCTATGGCTACGGTTATAGTCCGTAGCCATAGGGGCCTCTAAATGGGCGTGGCCCCGCCAGATGCGTCAGTAAGTGGCGCGGGCGCGGCTAGTTCGGCGCGCCCATCCTGGTAGTCCTTTATGGCTACGGATTCTAGTAGCTATGGCTACGGTTATAATCCGTAGCCAAATCTCCCAGTGTAAAAAAATAAAAAATATATAAAAATTTAGTTTTTTTTTTTTTTAATTTTTGTTTTTGTTTTTGGGTCCCATCATGAGGTCTATGTTATATCCAAACCGTCCATTTATTTGACGAGCTCATATTAAGGTTTGAGACGGAAAATAAGACAGATCTAACAATCAAGTGGACCACACTGTGAAAGGTAGTGGGGAATTGAACGTCTACCATTGAAACCCTTTTAGGGGTCAAGGAGGTTTTGGATCATTATGAAAATTTTTTTTTCCTCTTCATCCAGGTCTTTGTGACCTTATGAATAGATTGGATGGAAAATAAATGTTATGGTGGGCCCTTAAAAAGTTTTAACGGTGAAAATCATTTTCCCGCTCCTCTTTGTGGTGTGGTCCAGTTGATCTTTGGATATGATTTTTTTTTTTTTTTAGATAATGGTCCGAAATGACCTCGAAATATGGATGAACGTTGTGGATATAATAAATACATAACTGTGGGGCCCATGTAACGTTGATCACTTTTGAACCGTTCGTACAGCTCGGAGTTCGAGGAGCGTCAGCGCTCGTCTTCCCACTTGAAGGAAAAGGCAGGGGCATTTTCGACCTTTGGCAAGGCGTCCGTGCAGCTGGGGTGTATTCTCGCAAAGGAAAATGAGGTGGGCTTATTCTCCTAAATGGGCCATAAATGGGTCGTATTCTTGCAAATTTCTCTTATAGGTATTTCAAATACACCATTTTAGTGTATTTTGAAATCTCAATAAAATGTTATGATTCCAATGTAATTCAAATAAAATGCCTTGTTGGCACCTTTTTTTAATGCAAGGCCATGGAATCAATTTGGGTCCTTACTCTTGCTCCGGTGGTAGACTCTCCAGAGTTTCAACACTCAGTCAAGGGTTTGAGTATCCATAGGTGGTGAAATCCCACTACATCATTAGTGTGTGGGAGTGTGTGTAAGTGTGTAAAAAAAAAAAAGAATGCATGAAAGTCTCATGTGTGACAAAGATATCGCTAGGTTACTAATTCATTATACACATGACATGCTCACGATATTTCAAAATAATTCAATTATCGACTGCAACCATAAAATCATATCAATAGAATGATCTAACCATTCAAACATTGGGGATCTAAATGGATGGTTAAAAAATATCACTAAGTTGCTTATTTGTGATCAATACATTTGTGGCCCACCTAAGGCTCAAAATTTCCTCATTTGTGACCAAAGTATAATTTTAATGGGCTTATTACAATGATTCTATTAAATGTTACATGCGCGCACACACACATATAATAATAATAATAATTTGGGATATAAAAGTTGATTTAGTCAATCAAATCTAAGCCTCGTGAATATACTAACGAATTCCAATACATTTCAAATATAAGCTTTCAAATGAAAATTTTACATTTAGTGCATTTCAACCAAACATTATTAAGGATTTGACATCACCTCGATTGCAATGTAATTGTTATTTTGGATTCCAATACATTTCAAATCTAAGCTCCCAAATGAGCCATATGTAATTAGAATTGTTCTACAAAAATGAAATTTTCACTTGTCATCCATGCAAGAGCCCTAATAATAAATCCTTGGTTCAATAATATTACCATGGAATCTTTGAAATTTATCTTGAATGATTATTATACTTTCTTTTTTTTTTTTTTTCCTTTCTTATATTTTAATTAGTGTTCTCCCAATTTAAAGAAAAAACAACGAAATTTTAATAATAACTTTTTCAATCGTAGCCAAAAAGTAGATTTTAAAAATTGAGTTATATTTTATTAGAAAGAAAAGTCATATAAAATCTCTTTTTATCATACAATGGTTGCATTATTTCTTATGCATGAGAAATTAAATGTGAATAAAGTCAATGATGACATTGTGAAATTCATAAATTAAAGATTAAATAGGAAAAAAATGTCGATCAGGAGAAAATGTATTAATGGTCCATGGTTTGTGTTTCATATATGGTTTTAATTAGTTTTTTGTTCACCCCATTGTGTTAGTACATGCAAGGATTTCTACCAGCGATTCAGATCTTGTGCATTATTACACTGGGCCTTAAAATTCCCTGGAGGCTCTTTCACACAGTGGGGCTCTCCTTTGATGATTTAGATATTGCACTGTGGCACTACCTTCCTCAAATGATTTTTGTGTAACATGGCTTAAAGTTGCTTTTATGCCATGGTAATCAAGTTGGCAAATTAAAAATGAATGCTGGAATCCTATATGTTAGCTTTGTTGTGTTTTTATAATAAAAATAAAAGTTATTTTTAGTAAGTAAATAAGTATATATTAATTATTTAAATTTTTCATAAAAAATGTGTATAGCCAATCGGTAAGAAAATGTGTTTTTGCTTCTACAACTAGGGTTTAAATCTCCTCCATAAGGACGGCACGAAGCACCGTCCGTGTGCACAGCGTGGGCTATAGGACACCTTATTAGGTGCACTTCGCACGTGGACATCATCCCATGAAGCAAAAATACTATAATCCAGAAATACATTACATTCTCTCCATTTTCTAGATAAACTATCTTTTGTGAAGTACTCTTGAATCTGATATCTTGCTATATTTATTCAGCACTTTTTAAAGGCATATCGGTGTCAAAACTTAAATGCGCAAATTTTTGTGTTAAAATTTAGATTGGGAATTCATTGTATTTGAAGACAGTTTCTCTTTGCAGATCACTTGGTTAAGGTGCTCCTAGATCACTGGAGCATTTCTCTTTGCAGAGTGCTTTGCTATTTTTTATTTTAAAATTTACCTTTTTCATTTTACTGTCTCGGACTAGCCATAGCTAACGAAAGGAACGCGGATTGCGTCCCAGCTGGAGACGGGAGGGGTAGGATGCAATCCGCGTTCCATGAAAGTAGGAAACGATAACATACATTCGGATGCATGGTAACTACCGCACATTTGAGCTGTGTGGCACCCATGTGTAATGCGTATTTAAGTTCCAAACCATGCATCTGGTGTGCATTTTCATCTTCACCGTACATCCCAAAAATTCAGGTGGGACACACCATAAGGATCAATGTACAGTCACACCTAAAACCAATATATTCACTTGGTGTTGTCCACCTTAGTTTTAAGATGGTCTTAGCTTTGTCAGTGACTTCAACATGGTGGGGCACATCTGATTATTGAATTAGATGGGATACAAACAACACAGTGTACGTTTTCATGGTGCGCCTCACCTTCCCTTGATGTTACCAACCCAGACTTATGGATGATGATGGATTTGAGGATCTAGGCTTGTTGGATTTAATTGAAAGGTTGGATGGCATTCACACATCATGGTGGGCCTCACATTTGGGTGGCACTCACACATCATGGTGGACCCACATCAGCATCTAGGCTTTAAAAATAAAAAATAAAAAAAAATTTAATTGAAAGGTTGGATGGCACTCACACTTCATAGATTTTAGGATCTAGGGTTTTTCGAACATAGGATAATTATCACACATTTGGACATATCTAATCAGGGTAATTATCATATATTTGGACATATGTGGTCATTCTTTTTCAAGTACACTTGATATCAGTAATAATTAAGGGCTTGTTTGATAAGCGCCTGTTTGAATTGACCAACAAAGAGAGAAAGGTAAATACTTTTCTTATGACCATAGCCGATTTCTACTGCGCTAGAATTGTCCTAAAAAAGGATACTTTCACTTCCTATTCACACAAGAACCCAATGATGAAATTGATAGTTCAATAATATTTATTATTGGATAATTATTTTACTTTTCTTTTATTTTTATTTTTATTTTTATTTGTATTCTCTCAATTTAGAAAAATTATAATTTTAATGATGACTCCAACATTCACAATGAAAGAGAAGTTTTAGAAGATGAAGGGTATTTTATTTATAAAGAAAAATAATATAAAATTTTATTTTATTAGACAATAGTTACCTTATATCTTGCACTGAAGAAAATTAAATGTAGATAAAGTTAAGAATGACATTGTGGAATTCATAACTTGCAAATTAAATAGGAAAAAATGTCGAATTGAAAAAATAAATATATATTTTAATATTCCATGATCCACATTTCATAGAAGGTTTTAAGTAGTTTTGTGTACGCACCCTTGTGTTATCACATGCTAGAATTTCTAGTAATGATTTAGATCATGTGCATTATTTCACACGGTGGGGCTCCCCTTTGACAAATTGGATATTGCACTCATGAGACATATCCACACTACCTTCCTCAAATGATTTTTGTGTAACATGGCTTAAAGTTGCTTTTATGCCATGCTCATCAAGTTATCAAATGAAAAAAAGGATGCTGGACTCCTTATGTTAGTTTTAGATAATTTAAAAATATGATCCTCCTGATATGCGGCATCAATCTACAACTACCTAGACCGTCCAAATCATCGGTCCTACTATATGAATGAAGCATATATCTGTTAAATCATACAAGTCAAAGAATCCTAACCATCCAATTAATGGCTATCAAATGGATGGTTAGAAGTATAATAGCGACAATACATTTTAAGGGAAAAAATAATCAAAAGGCCATAATAAATTCTCAATGCAAATTTTGGGTTACCCTCCACCAATAGTTGGGTTAGCTAGTTGGACAGCTTAGGTCTCCACCATTTTTTTAACATCATGCAAAACTAGCATAGAATCTTGCCCTAATGAATGAAATCTTGTTATTATCCCAATGGGTGCTCAAGCTTGATCTGGCGTGAGCTAGGTATTGGAGTAGCTAAAGTTTTTAGGTTTAGAGATGGTGTAGATCAAAACCGCTAGCATTTCGATTTGATGGAGACAGTTCGACATCTTCACGGATGGTCTACCTTTTGCACATCACAATTAGACATTATAAATGGGTAGAGTACCCCGACTCTTTAGAAAGTATGGCTATAAATGTTGGTTTCAAGCTCAATGTAGGTATGAGTATGAGTGCAGTATTCATTGACTAATACGACATGAGAACTGTTGTATTGGGCTCATTGACGCACCTACAACCAGACTCTCTTATCCATCTACTCAAGGCTTGCTTTACAATTCATGTTCCGAGAAAGTTAATATCTAAAGCTCTATTCTATCTTCAGTAAATGCTTATTTTTGCTAGAAATCAATAAAAAGTTAAACTTTCCATTGATTAAAAATCTTTAAAGTAAATGAAATACTCAACTTTATTTATGGTAGAAAAGAATACAATGTTGCTTTTAACAATATTTGCCATTTTCAAAGTCCATGGAAATCATCATCATATCAAATCATTATGGAAGACCATGGAAATCATCATCATGTCAAATCACTATCCCAATAATACTCAAGAGAAACTTAGGAAGATATTATTTAAAAAATGTTTCCACCTTGCAACCAGGGGAGCATTAGAGAAAAATCCATTTCACCATTTTATCCATCTTGGAAGCAACACAACCATGACATTTCTCATCTTATAACAAACATCTTAAGAGAAAATCTCCATCCCATCTTTAACTTGCACAAAAAATGGGGGAGAATCTAGGCTCCCAATAGAAAAGACTATTTCTTCAACACTTATACCATTCCCCCGACTCTAAATCCAAAGAAATATATGAAAATCGCATTTAAAAGATTTCTTTGCCCTATACAAAAAAATGGCAATGGGCCATTGTACTAACCAACTGCCTGCAATATGAATGATGGATCTTAGACAAACCACAATGTAGGATATTCTTTTCTTATCTTTCCCTTTTCAAGAAGAGTGAGGGAAACATTATTCAAAATAACAAAAACCTAAAAAACGGTTAAACTTACAAATGAGAGAACTCTTTTGAAATAACTAGAAATAATGGATGAGAGAACTCAATGCATAGCTCAGTAGTAGACGTGCCCATATGGGTTTTGTGTGTAAAAAAATAAATTAAAACACTCTTTTGAAAGAACTACAAGTAAGGATGTGGATAGAAAATGTTAAGGCGGTAGAGTGTTATGCATGCCAACCCTAATGCATTTTCTAGC
The DNA here is from genome assembly GCA_030180095.1 of Magnolia changhungtana. NCBI lineage: Eukaryota > Viridiplantae > Streptophyta > Magnoliopsida > Magnoliales > Magnoliaceae > Magnolia > Magnolia changhungtana. Next base: position 4,972,723 of record JASAUF010000364.1, on the reverse strand, counting down.
TTACAGGAAAATCTCTCTCTCTCTCTCTCTCTCTCTCTCTCTCTCTCTCTCTCTCTCTCTCTCTCATCTAAAAGGTGTGAAGCATTGTTTGGCTAGTACCTTCTCTTGGGGTGTGTTGTCTATAGAAGGAGAAACATTGTTTGGTTAGTACTTTCCCTTGGAGTGTGTCGTCTATAGAAGGAGAGACACATGTACATAAAGAGATAGGCGAAATTCCTTCAATGGAAAGTTCCTTGGTGAGTGATATTTGTGTATGTGAGAGAATGAGAGAGTTGAATCTAATATTTTTTTTAAAAATTTTTTTTAGTAAAGAAGAAAGTTCTGTATTATTGTCCCATATGAGTAGATATATTGTCGTACTACATAAGTCTTGATGTTTAATTTCTCTGGTCATTCTTTTGTTATAATTTCCTTTATTTGCATTTATTGTGCATCAGTGTTTTTTTTTTTTTTTTTTCCCACAAAAAACACATTTTAATTTCTTTCTAAATGGAATTGAACTACAATTCACAAACATCTCAATATGGTCCATTTTGATTAATGGGTCAATGAGCAAGATATTAATGTACTTGTAATTATTTAAAATATTGAATATTTAAATCAACAACTACAAAGCAGATGCTACCTTGTGGAATCTAAACCATTCATCTATTGGGTTTTCGATGGTCTATGATATAAATATCTTCCTAAGGAATAATCTAAACAATACTATTTGTGGAGATTTCCTTTAATGTAGATCATCATATGCTCACGGTTAGGGCTATTTTGTTCAAGAGATTTAGGAAATGGTTGGTGGGGCCCACCAGAAGGACAATCTTGACTGTTCAAAGATCAATATTACATGAATGGTTGCTAATGTAATGGAGAGTTAATATTCTTTGTTCTTTCCAAGAACTGGAATTGGCCCTACTGAATTTTCACTTGATTCACCCTTTCAATTTATAAAGAGTGTTGGTCTCTCATGGTCCATTCTTGCATATTGAGGAGGAATCAATAATCCTTGTTAATTGAGGTCTCCAATCTAACCAGTTGAACTATAAGTTATGGTCCACCTAATGTATAACTTCCAACCTTTCATGTTCGTGAGACATCCTACCCGCCCATTCAATAGGTTGGCACCATGATAAGGATCAACGTGTGAAAAATTTGGCTACATCCATTTATTAAGTGGGCCACACTTCTAACTTTCTATTTACAACTGGCTAGAAAATTGTTTTATGGTATGGTCGGCCTGATAAGAACATGGGGTTGGTATTTTCCTGGGTGATCCTCATGAGTATTTCATTTACTTAATAGGTAGGAAGTTATCCGTTGGATGGACTTGTAACTTGGGGTCCAACGGGTTGGGACATAAACCACCTTCTAAGGCTGGCAATGGGCTGGGCCTGGCCAACAAAATAAAAATTGAATAGGCTGGCTAAAAGATTCAGCCCGGCCGACTAGTTCAAAATCCAGTCCTGGGCCGGACCCATTGCCAGGCCTAACCACCTCCTTATTAAAAGGTATATTGCCTAATCAGCTCCTCATTAAAAGGTGTAAATATGGCCTCTGATGTCACTTGATGGCCCATCTTTAAAAACCATAAGGCAGAGATCGACCGTACCACAAGACAGTGATCCAAACTCGAGAGAAAAAGAACGCTCTCACATGTACCATACAGGGGAAATGGTTCTATGCAGTCGACCTGATGGGAACTTCCCATGAGGTTGAGCTGTGTGGGCCCCACTGTGTCGAACATCAACACCGTGCATTTGATGCATCCCCTTTAAATAATGGGATATGCCAAAATCAACCGTATATGGAACTCAGGTGCACCATACCATCTAAAATCATTCGAAGACATGCCTAAGAAGCACTTGGTGGGGCCCACCTAAAATTTGGATGCATGTAAAACTTGGTCTCACCCCTCATCCAAGTGGGACACACATAATGGATGGGCTGGATTTGTGAACCACATCTTGGGGGGCCCAACAAATGATTATGAATGTTTTAATGGAAGGGTAACCCCTCTCAACATTTGTATGTGGTGTGTCCCACACAAGTCATGGACTGACTTGATTTTTAAGCCCGATGCCCACCATGGAATGGTGCATCTAACTGATGGGGTAGATGTTCAACACAAGTCATGGATTGACATGATTTTTAAGCCCGAGGCCCACCATGGAATGGTGCATCTGACTGATGGGGTAGATGTTTGACACGTGGGGCCCACATAGCTCGACCTCATGGGAAGTTCTCGTGAGGTTAACCACATAGAACCATGTAAATTCAAGGGGCTCCAGTTACACATCACATTGAGAATCTTAGTTTAACTCAAATTGTTATAGCTCGAATTTGGTTGAATTCGTAGCTCCACCTACACTGCTGGTGAGTACCTGCACCAGTAGAGAATAATAGACAATGGGGGAGTCGGTTGTAGACTCTCAAGAGTTTCAACACCCGATCAAGGGTTCAAGTATCTATAGGTGGTGAAATTCCACTATGGCGTGTGTGTGGGGGTGTGTGTGTCTGTAAAATAAAAAATGGGGGAGTCGGTTGTGGCCGGGGAACCCTCTGATGTTTAAGTCCGGTAAATTAACCTGGAGCAGGTGTGGCTGTAAATAGAGTTTTTTGTGCATACCTTCCCCTAAGGCAGGGGGTGTATTTATAGGTCCTTAGTTTGTATATCATAGTGGATTTATTTTATAAACGCTAGAAGGGTACATATTCGAGTAGGAATCTGCTTCCGAAAATATTTTTAATCCTGCCTCGATTGGTGTAATCTTCGGCTAGGATCTCGTCAGATCAATACTAGCCCGGTACGATGTGGGAATCCTCATGACATGCATGTGTCCTTGTGGGTCAGTTTAGTTTTTCCCATATATAACACAAACAATATCGTATGGACTCTAACACATGAACCATGTAACTAAGGCCTATTTGGATTCTACTAAATAAATTACTTTTTGTACTTACAGTAGTAAATAAGTAACTTATTTGAGATAAGTAAATTTGGTTTATGGTTAATTATAAGTAAACATTTTATTTAAAGTTAATTAATCACTTCAGTATAATAAGTAGAAAACAAGATAAGTTACTTGAGGAATAAGTAACTTCTCTTAAGTAACTTATGATCCGAACTTCCCCTAAATGACTTCATGTAAATGCAAATTATAAATGATTAGATTTTCAAAACAAATCTAAGAGCCATTTTGTTTCACCAATTACTACGGTAATGTAAAGAAAATGTGTAATAGTTACAAATAACTTTACTTGTTTCCTGACAATATCTACATTTGATCGCCTATACTAGTATTTGGTTTATTGTAGAAAAATATGAATGATGGTATCTTTACATTACTTTAATGTTTAATCATCACTAAAATACACGTGTTGTTTGGATTTGAGTTTTTTAAAAGAATTATATAAAAAGTGCAATGATTATAAATTCCTTGTCTTTTTAATATCTTAGTATTTGTTCAATTATTCCCGTATTTTGTTTGATAGTAGTAAAATCATAGACGTGACACATGTTCTTAACATTACCAAGAAATCAACGAAACAAAGGGGTCCTTGTAAAGACTTGGACTATGCACAAAGAGTCATGTGCCCAATGGAATTAAAAAGTCCCATGCATTAAGAACTTCCAACATAGTGAGCTCATGGTTAAAAAAATAAAAAAATCTGTTTCAATTGGTTCATTGGTAGTCTGTCATGAGTTTTGAGTTCATTCATAGTCTAGCATGAATCTTTGCTTGAGTTGACTTAGATATTTAATAATTATTAATTTAGTAAAATTTAAAGTAAGAAAAATGTATAAAATGGTTAGGGCTTATTTAGTTGTTGTTACATTTTTAAGATGAAACAAACTTTGAAAGTTTAGTTCTAGAAATTTAATTTTGGAATTTTATATATAAAAAAACTATTAAATTTAATTTTGGAATTTTATATATAAAAAACTATTAATTAATGTGAAATTTACATTCTGCTACCTTTTTAAAAAACTAATTCATTCATCTGTATATAATTATCATTCCACCACCTTCCATCATGGCTATCGTGATAGCAAATGGGTAGGCTCCACCATAATGTTGATATAAAATCTCTCCACTAGTAGGTACATCATCCCATGCTAGGTGAAGAGCCGAAAAGTTAGCTCCATTTGTGATTCAAGTGGACGACGTGATTGGAAAGTGCACAGGGGCAATGCTTGCCCTCCAAACTATTTCAATTAATGTAGCCCACGTAAATCACTGATGGATATGTTTTTTTTGGATATTAGCCTAAATTTTTGGTGTTGAATCTATTGATTGGAGTGGATTTCATATAATATCATAGTGGGCCTTGTAAAAATCAAGGGTGGATATCTCTATTCCAACTATTTCCTTTGATATAGTTAACCATAATCGCCGGTCAACCTGGTTATTTATTTTTTTATGCCTAATATTTTGCTAAATATCTAATAGTAGGAGTGGATCTTACGTAAACATTATGGTGGACCCATCAAAATTAAGAATGGTGTCTTGTAAAATTCTATTTTTACTATAATACTTTATGTATAGTTGGAGAGAGGTACGCCACGACTTATTTTTCCTATGGGGCCCACCATAATTTTTTTTATGTAAGATCTAATCTAATGATAATCTCACTGTGAGCAAAGAAAAATCAGGTTACCTTGTGACTCAAGAGAGACATAAAAATAAAGTTGGGAGAGAGAAGTATAACCTTGATTTTCACATAGCTCGGTGTGATGATTATATGAAATACATATTAATTATTAAATGCCACATACAAATTTAGCCATGGGGATTAAAATTCAAGTTCATCCATGGTTCTGGTGGGCTATACCATGGGAAATGTAATGTCCCAGATTTTTGCAATTTTAGATTTCTAAAAACCCTTAAAAATTTTCATTATAATTAACTTATTTTGTAACTTACTGACCATTAACACACGGTAGTAGCAGTAAAAAACTACACAAATCTGATTAATCAACCGTATGAAGCCAACGAATCCACCCGATCACTTAAACATAGAGTTTAGCCATGTGATTTGTTCACATATATAACTCAAATCTATCCGACCTATCACTAACTAATTAAGACAACCGCAACTAAATAAAAACTTGCCAAAAGTTAAGACAATTAGGGGTCAGGTTTTAATTAACAAACCAAACTGACCAAGTTATCCTTTTAACCAAAGTATCAATGGCTTAGGGTGATTATAACTGAATCGTCATTTTGCTAGTTGCGAATAAGTTATACTATGAACTTAGCTAATCCAAACCCTAATCATTGCACACAAAAAATCTTGTTACCCAATTCATTCCAGAAATGTCATGATTATTTGAACGAGCTTTAGACTGCTCGTTAGTGGGCCACTAAACCCGAGTCTATAGGAATATGATCGTCTTAATAGGCTTGACATTCATTATGGGACATCGAGCCGAGGTCGCGTCTCAAATTGCTCAATTTGGACTGTAAGCCAAGTGCATGTGATGTGTGAATACCTTAGGTGAAAATCTAAAATTTAAGTGAAACTAGCACTTTACTCTTTCAAGAAGTTGTAACTTCCGGACCATCGATTTATGGCCAAAGACGGGGTACCGACTAAAGATATTTCCCCACACATATCCATATGACCACGGCCCCAATTGATCATCGGTGACCGTTGGTCTAGTTAGGCCCTTTCCGGTTAATCGGCACACCTGATCATCGTATATTTGTGTTCAAACATAGATTACCTTATGGGACACCTATCCCATGGCTTAAATTGACAAATTTGTCTTTCGTTGGGTCTTATTAGCGGGAAACAACCCCCTCAAGGGTTAATATAATGAATAAAATGTCATTGGGGCCATTTGCACCCAAATTGACACTATAAATACCTTGGTTTCTCACACCCCTCCCCTTACATGAATTTGGCACCATGACCTAGAGATTATGCGAGAGAGAAATAGAGAAAGTAAGAGGAGAAATGAGTGTGAGGGAAGGGCCAATTAAGAGGAATTGTTCTCCTCTCTTCGGACGAAATCCATGCCGCAACCAGAACTTTCTTTAGAATTCCTCTGGTGGTAAAAAGGTAAGATCTAACTCTAGAACAATTAGAGTTCTTCCCAAATCTTTTATCGATTTTTTGTATTGCGTAGGTCTTTATGCTTGCCTCTAAAACCCTAACCCTAAAATGTTAGATTGAGAGACTTATTGCAAAGGTGCGGACCATTATCCCTAAATCTCCTTTTATCTATCCCTGAGGGGCCAATTAATGATCACTTGTGATGAATGCTTACATCGATTCATTGCATATTTCCATTTTGAGTTTAATTGTAACTTGTATCGTTAATTGCTTATTGAGGTTCACATGTTTAATAAAATGCCTGATTGATTGGATGTATCTCTTCATTAAAGCTTACATGCTTGATGGAATGCCTAGGTAGAAGTGCGATTCTAATGTTGGTCATATGCTCGATACGATGTCTAAATGGATGTGTAGTTCTATTAGTACTCATGCGTTTGACAAAATGCCTGAGTGGTTATATTGTTGATTATGTGCTAGGATAATATGATAAACTGCTAAACTGTAGTGATACTTTAGTTACCTACAACGTTAGGAAAGTCGGCTAACTGCTTAGACTAAGGGGTGACCCAATTTAAACCGCCCACTCTTAACTTGTTCAGTTGACCTGGGTTGAACACGAACGAACGACAGTAGCTGGACTACACGGGATGCTCACACCTAATGCTAGTCGAGTCGGAGTGCTTCAAGTTGATCGAAACAGCCTAAAAGTCAACTGACCACTTATGTTTGCAATGTGTGACAACACCGAACAGAATCTAGGATATCCTGTTCCCATTGAATGAGTCTACTTATAACCATTAGTGATACGATCCATAAGATTCATGGGATGGGCATGGTGGTATGGGACGCCATGTTCGAGCTGTTGGCCTACGCTGGGATGACGAGCCTCCCCATAGTGACCAATGAGCAACCAAGAAGGCTATGAGCCTAGTGCATCAAACTGTAATGATGCCATGACCGCTCCACATTTGTATTTGAGTGACGACTCTTATATCATTTGTGAGCGCCCTTCACGCATTGATGGGTCGCCTAACCCTGTACGTCCGGGCTGTGTCATCCAGGTCCTTAGTGATCGGTTGGGCTAGTTGGTCAAGCCAGTGTTACCCTCACATTGATTGAGGAGTTGTCGTTTGGGTGGTAAACTCGATTACAGATCAAGGGACACATGTAAGGAGCTGCTTCGGCCGCCCTGAGCCTAGTGATTCAGTTGAGACCATGACAAAATGAGAGTACCCTACCTTTCCCAATATACTGGATGAATTGAACTTAATAACTACTCAACTAACATGCGCATTCACTGCATTGCATTAAATATGACTTACGATTTGACATTAGGTCGCCTCTGAGGAAGTGTTAGTATATGTGAAATAAGCTTTGAATTTGCTTGAGAGGGAGTGTTGTCATGCCCCAAACTTGGAAATCGGGCTCATAAAATTTTCAATCGCCGAATCCGGCGCTGACAGCCTCTGTAGTATCCCATTTTTGACTCCCGACACCCATATGCCAGATTCTGATCCTGGGATCCTGCAAGGAGGATTTTTTAGTGTGAATTTTTTTTTTTAACAATTAATCTGTTTAAGCGTTTACACATTTTGTACATGGTATCAACGCATATCGAAGAGACGAACTTGTTCGACATGTCACACATGATATGGTGCACAGCTCAACAGTAATGAAGGAAACAATAACAAACTCCAATAGCTCTTGTACGCACCCTAATATCATACATATGAGCAAACCACAACTCGTGAGTCTACTCCGTGCCGGGAGTAAAACACGTCTTATCAGGGCGCTCCTGTAAAGACATCCAAAACAACCATAGGTATGTTATCAACCAATCATGTTATCATAGGTGAGTAGGTTATCAATCAAGCATGTCGTATAATTATACAGGTTATCATGAACATGACATCAATAATAGACATGTCACTCAACAAGCAACCGCGAATTGTTAAAATAACCAATCACCATGAGCAAGATAATCAAAAATTTTTTTCCATATGACATACGATGGAAAGGCAATGGCAAAGCTGATGTGTAATCGTCCGAGTAGAAGGACATAATAAACCAAATGTCATATGCTGAGGATGCAATGCAATATGCAAATTCTGACGAATCCATGAATATGTGGGATAAGGTCCTGCCTATACTATGCGTATAGTAGCCTGCCAACCACTAGTAGTTCGCCCAGGCTCGCTAGGCCCCGCCTACATCAGCGTCCGCCTTCGTGTGCCCGCCCACATGTGACCATAGTGATGGGGCGTCATAATATGCCATATGCAAAGGATGTAATGCAGTATGCAATGTAAAAGAAATGACAAGGCTGGAGTGTGTAGTCGAGATGATAGTACGTGGTTTCACAAGCTGTGGGGTTCATCACAACGGACTTATATCCAAATCAGTCTCATACCTAAATTTGGATAGTTAGACTCAATGTGGTAAACTCCTGATCTCAGGTTAGTCGCCTGCCCCAACTGAAATCCCGGCCATTGCAAAGGTGCATATAATGATTTGGTTACGTACCACTAGCACGAGTGGATAGTGAATGAATGAGTCAAATGCTGAGTATATAACTCCTGCTTAGTAAGTCCACATATCAGTACCGTCCATCTTTGGGATCATCACCGGGGTTTAGTACAATATTGTCATCCATACCAAGGCTATGCGATGCAAGGCCTATGTATCCAATGTCATATGCAAGGTGAAATCACTAGTCATGCTAGTCCTCATCTGAATCCACATATCAATACAGTTCCTCTCTAGACAATCACCAGGGTCTAGTACGCTCCAAATGGCATTGCCCCTCCCCCAAGCGCACAGTCCAAGTGAGTGTAAGAGACCTCACTATCCGCCTAACCAATAGTCTTTCAATACCTATCCGGCACGTCGATAGCGGATCCATTTATGAGCTGAACAGACTTAGTCTAGCATTGCCCCTACTCTCGGGTGGGTAAGGCCACACCCCCTTCCAACCGACCACGACACAGTGGGAGATGCGGCCTAATAGTACTTGGCACTCGTGCACTCATTCATCCACTCGGTCTGGATGTTGAAGCATCCTCTTGATATTATAAGGGTTTAGGGACTTTCACCCAAGGACATTTATGGCGCCCCATGTAGAGCCAAAATATTTTTGGTGTCCAATCCTGCCATCCATGATATGCCTGTGGAGGTCTCAACCCTGATGTCGCTAGGGCAAATAGAAATCATATCACACAAATGCAAGATGTGCATGAGTCATACAATCTAGTCATGCATAAGTCCTGTTCGTACCGCGCGCTCATGTGGGACAACTTCGTCTCTCAGGAAGTCTCGAAAATAACCAGCCCAATGGCATATGTTATGGTCAATCACTCATAACAAGCATGCAAAGATGCGTATGGGCATGAATCATGGTGTATGCCATGCATGATTATCAATTATAACAATGATCGGCCTCACACAATCACAATGGGCCTCACACATCACAATAGGCCTCATCTAGTCACAATGGGCCTTATACGATCACAACGGGCCTTGCACAATAGGCCTCATAAAATCACAATGGGCCTTATACCATCATAATGGGCATCCTACAATCACAATGGGCCTCATACAATCACAACGGGCCTCGTACAATCACAATGGGTTTCATATCAATGGGCCTCCTACCATCATAATGGGCCTCATACAATCATAATAGGCCTCATACAATCACAATAGGCCTCGCACAATGGCCCTCATACAATCATAATGGGCCTCATATAATCACAACGGGCCTACATATCACAACGGGCCTACAGATCATGGTCACAAGATGGATTCCAAGGTTTGAGTAGTATTACAGGGTATGGCGGAAAACATTATTCTCAATGAGGGCCCAATAAGGGGAAAATAGAAATGGGCTTAACAATGGGCACTAGAGAGTTTGCAACGTAGACATTTAACCATCATTGCTCCTAAAGCGCGCCCTGCCTTATATTCTAACTTCTAATGGGGAATGGGCTTAGCAATGGGCCCTAGGGAGTTTACAATGTGGACATTTAACCACCATTGTCTCTTAGAATGCGACTCGCTATAGATACTATCTCACAATGGGGCCCATGGCCATTAAACTAGCTAGAAAAATGGATGGGCATCATAAACATTATCATATACATCATGGTGAGATCAACACCATAATTGGGCCTTGCACAAGAGTCTCATATATCACAATGGGCCTCATCACATGGGCCTCACATACATCACAATGGATCTCATCACATGGGCCTCATCCCAGAGGCCTCATATACATCACAATGGGCCTCATCACATACGCCTTATATACATCACAATGAGCCTCATCCCATAGGCCTCATATGCATTACAATGGGTCTCATCACAGGGGACTTATATATATAGCAATGGGCCTCACCACATAAGCCTTATACATATCACAATGGGCCTCATGCAAGGGCCTCACATACATCACTTGGGCCTCATCACATAGGCCTCAAATACATCATAGTGGGCCTCATACAAGGGCTTCACACACATCTCATTGGGCCTCATCACATGGAAGGTAAGGCCCATATAAGATAGCCCATACTAGATAGCCCACTTAAGGTTTTGAGCCCAATAATACCTGAGAGTTATTTTTCAGAGTTTAGATACTGCATGAAATGCTTTGGAAAGGTGGTAGACCCCACTGATGTGGCCCCACTTAAATTTTACATCAAACAAATTTTAGTGTAATGTTGGTTCTGGGCCATTTTAGAGTCAGATTCATGATCACGTGGGGCCTACATATGGTGAAAGAGAATAACCACCTGGTAGCTCTATGCATGAGCTTTACAAATTATAAGGCATGCCTCATTAGTTGGGTGAGTACAATTTACAATGATGGCCCAAACATTGGCACTTGGAGAAACTGTGCAGGAAATATAGTGCAGAGTTAGTTTTGGCCCAATTTTAAGTATATCTCATAATCACAAGGGACCACATTTCAGTGTGCCGTCAGGTGCCCTTGTTTGTACAATATATGCACTTCAAAAAGTATAAGTCGGGACTAACTGGTTGTGCACACGTAATATTTGGTATAGGGCTAAATATAGGCACTTTGATTTTCTGCACATAATTTTTCTTCACAACCATGCCTGACCACATTTTGGGATCCACTCCCTGATCATGTGGGGTCTGATTTGGCCCAATTAAAATATTATTTATCTATTTATTAGTGTAGGTTAAAGGTTCCAAGTGGTGGCCTACTTAAACCTCTAGTGTGTGATCCACTACAGAGGCCCAAAGTTGGTACAAAACACAAATAATCATAAGTTTTAAAAAATGGGGTCTGTCAGAACTTAGGGCCCAATTTCCAAACACTTAGGGATCATTCCTGACAAAAAGGTGGGACATCCTAGCTTACTTATATAAGGATTAAACATCTCCCAGAGTGGGACCCTTAACTACAGAGTGTGGGGCTCACTACAAGGTGTCAAAGAAACCTACATGCAATATAGTTAAGTACCTAGAAAATTTTTAGCAAACAGAAAGTGTAAAGGGAATGAAACAGATCCAATGGCAAGTGGGGTCCACATACTTACAAATCATAGATAAGAGACACAAAAATATACATGGGTTCCCAGATTGTATGAACTAATAAAATGCATAAATCACAGGTAATCCCACTCCCAAATGGGTTAATGAGAGGATAATTGTTATGTATAACATAGATCCAACATATTCATTAAGTAACACATGAAATATATATTGATGAAATCCCTATGATCAGATTCTCTGTTAAAAAATCTGATCCAATGGATGGTTTGGGAACAAGTCATTCAGTCCGTTTATAGGTTTCCAACCATACAGAGCCTTGGATCCATCTGGACCATACATAGAAATTCAAGATTTATCCTTATGAAAGAATATGATCATAGGGACCATACATATGGTTATTGACTATCTCAAGTAAGTTAAGAGCAAATATCAAATACATCTGACCGTTGGAATCATGGATATGGCCCAAACAAGAATGGTCATAATAAGCTCTCAAATACATCTTTCGTATAAGGCCGAGATCTCAGTCGTCCGAACTCCAATTGATGCTTATTATATACCGTTGGAAAGCTAGTTAGATTTTCTATGAATTCAACTGAACATATATTTTTAATACATTCATTAAAAGAGTTGAAAATGGGTCTATTTAGGCAAATCAAAATCCTACATGTGCCGCTGGATAGCAGCCAAGTAAACTTGATGTTACGGATGATTAGACTGTTGGATGGCTACGAAATTTGGTTCAGAGTTAGTTCATATTGTGATTCATAATATCTTTAAGTTTTAACTCCGATCTTAACATGGTTGATTTTATATAAGTTTTAGAAATTGCAGTCTATAAACTAAAACCGGATTACAAATGAAGGGTGCAGAGATGATGTTCATCATGGGGGACCATACCGACATGGGCCACTTTTCTGACCACCACAGATATAAATACATGCACACAAGAACTCCACACCAGTGGTGCCCACACATGTCAAGAAAATAAAAAGGGGAAGCAAGAGGAGGATGAGGAAGATGGAAGGAGGCGTGTAGACTCACTTCAATGGATGAATGGTTGGATGATGATGTGTAGTTCACTCTCTCTTAATCAATTGAGGGCCTCACCTTGTCCCCACTCTCTCTCTCACTCTATCTTAAAATCTCAAAATTTTTTTAAGTATAGGAAAAGAATAAGTGCAAGAGATCTCCTACTCTTATATAGGGAATTGGGGGTTGAGGTGGCAAAATGATGTGGCAAGTTCATGAGATCTCATTGGTGTTAAAAGTGAGGTGGAATGTGATGTATGGTATGGATAGAGGATGAATGAGGTGGATGGTGCTAAGCATGCATTGGCCAAGGTGGAAGAAATCTAAACATACATTGTCTAATGGATGGATAAGGGTTATAGGTTGTAGGTGATGCATGGTGGATGATGAAGTGGAGTGTTGCAATTGGTTGTTTGAAGTAATGTGACACAAATCAAGACATGCATTGGATGCATGTATAGGATGAGGCGGACATGAGCCATGATTTGTTTCTCAGGTATGCGAAGAGATCTAATGATGAGTTTTGGGATAGAATCTAATTTTGTCTTATAGTGCATGTCTTATATGTATTATGTTCTTATTTTGTTATGTGGCAATTGTCCTATTTGTTGGTAATTTTCATGTTTTAAAAGTGGGCTTTAGGCCCACATGTGCTCAAGTCTAATGGGCCTAGCATAATAAAGGTTGTTGTGTTACTGGATACATAGTTTGGGCCATACATTCGATGGGTCATATCTCACTAATGGAGCATTGGATTGACACACGGTTTTCACAATTGCGACCGCAACGACAACGCAGTTCACATGATAGAGGTCTCAAGGTCATCCAAAACAAATCACTTTGGTGAGTTTTCTAGGTGTACTAGGGGGTAGTGTATGGTCTATCAACAGTGCGAGTTAGGACACGTGTGCACACGAGCGATGTTGCAAAAGACTGGGATCCCACAAGTATTGTTTGGAAAGAGTATGCATCATGTCATATCTTCATATGCGCATTTAACAAGAGTATTTATGAATTGTTTGATTTCTTATTATATCATTACCTGTGCTGATTGGATTGATAACATGTGTAACTTAGAATTAATGGAATCACTGAGTTAGCTACTCACTCTTATCTGGGACAGTATTTTAAAACACAAATCAGGCAATATTATCGATGTAGTTACTATCAAGATCTCAAATGGGTAGGCTTAAAGTGGCTTGCACCATCGACGTTATGTTTTAGAGGATTAGACCAAATTGAAAACTTTTCACTTTAATAATTTTGGGTATATATATTGTGGCTAGCATAATTTCCATTTGGGCGGACATAATATTTAAATTTAACTTTAACTGTTAGTCCTATATTTATTTATTTTTGTTATCTGTATCTCGCTTTGGATTCGATAATTTGAATTGTGCTACTCTAATTGCTTGTGTATGAAAGGAATGTGAATCTGAACGAGGTCACACGTGTATTTTTGTTTGGTTCACACTCATAAACTTGAGACAAGGGTCTCTATACTCGGGTGCCAATTTTCAAGGCGTGACAGGAAATAATTCAGTGACTATTGCCTATACATTGTTTTCAATAATGTGATGCACTTGGATAATAAATAAGGGTGATTTTTAGGTTACACGTACCTGTCAAGATGGAATTTACATAAACATCATTGTCTGCCCTTGAAGTAGGCAACCTATTTGCTCACATGCCCACCTAATTAGTCATTGAAAAGGTATTATAAAAGATAGTGAAATGATAATAATATGGATTAATGAGGTAACGGTTTGAACACTTTTTTGAAAAAAAATAAATATCAGGTCTAAAGTTTCTAATTAATTAGGTAGTTCTTTATAAAATAACTTTCGTGAATCCAACTTATTCTTTTGCATGGGGAACCATTATTGCCCTAAAAAAAAAATTAAAAAAAATCAATCTTTTTGAGAGAAATCTATTAATTGGACCTCTGAAAAGTGACAAAATGTCAACATCCCTTCCAATAAATGTGTGAGTAATTAGCATTTAGCAAGAGTCAATAGGTGTACTGTATTGATGATATACCAGGCTACTCGTTTAATTATAGCAACTTATATAAGGCCGATTTAAACCTTTAAGTATTTTATTTGGTTGGTAGGATGGGTTAAGTTTTGACCATTGACAAGGTCGTGTATAAATTCAGGGGAGCGGATTAGGCCGGCCGGGCCTCACCCACCAAGGTGTGGTCCTTACCGTGGGGCTTACCTTGATGCATGTATTCTAAATCCATGCCGTCCATCCGTTTTTCTAGGTAATTTTAATATACCATTCCAAAATTGAAGAAGATCCAACTCTCATGTGGACCACACTATAGGAAACAGTGGTGATTGAATTTCCCACCGTTAAAAAGTTCCTAAAGCCCACCATAATGTTTTCGGTAACATTTATTTTCCATCCAACCTGTTGATAAGGTCACAAAACCGAAAAAACAAGTATCATCTTGATACAAAACCTTTTTGGCCTACGAAAAAAATTTGATGGTCCTTCACCACTATTTCCAATGGTATGGCCCACCTGAGATTTGGATCTGCTTAAATTTTGTGATCATGTCAAAAAATAAGCTGAAAAAACAGATTAACTGTGTGGATATAAAATCACACTCATCAGTGGACCCTACCTAATGGGATAACACCAATGAGACGAAATATAAAATCTAATCCATTATCTTTATTTACATAGAATATCTTGTAGCAGTGCTTTGTAATGATTTTCAGAAAATTCCATGGTTATTCAAGGACCACACGTGCTAACCACCCCTACACGCTCGAGCTTGTGGATTGCCACAGGAAAGGCGCATCCGCATTTTTATCACTGCAGTAAAGGCAGGGGTGCTGCTTGAACCCTTGCACGTGCAACACTTCCCTCACACGTGTAACCAATTCCCTATTGCTAATCACCCCTTTATGGTCCTTCAACACCGTCTGGACAGCGTTACTGAATGCGCCGTACGCCTTCGATCCATCGCCGTCCGGATCCATATCCGCCGACGTCTCGTTCGTCTGACAGCCGCTGAGCAGGATCCCATTATCAGGCCCTACCCGATTAAACGTGCCCGATTGCAAGCCGTGTGACCGGAATTTCGAACTCGCATCGCTTCCGAAGACTTCCGATAAGTGAGCGCCGATTTCGGAGGACTGAATGCCGGAGATTTTGGTCAGGTGATTAAGGATCGAATCGAAGGGAATGGTTTTCGGACGGTGGTGGGGCCCTTCGTTAGTGTGCGGCCCATGATCATGGACAAGGGGTCCGATCTGCTCTTTCTCCTTGTCGATGAGGCCGCCACTGTGGCAAGAGTCGGAGAAGATGGTGAAGCTTGCTCCCTTCGGCAATCGGTTGACTAGATGCCGGAAGTCGACGTCTGAAAGAGGATTACGGTTACGTTAGTTAAGTTGTTGGAGATTTGCTAAGCTGAAACGCGTGTACATGGAACACCATTTACACACTCTACCATATGTGAAATCGTGTGGCTGATAATTGAAATATCTAATCCGTCCATCATGTGGATCGGAACTTGTAGATGCTCTATTTAAAAACTAAATCTAATCCAATATGTAGGTGGGCCACGATATTGGAAGGGGAAGAAAACTTGAATTGGGATTTCATTGTAAAGTGTGGCTCACTTGACTAGTGAGCGGAGCTGATTCTTTGGACAGAACATCGTACCCTCTGTTGAGTGGATTGGATCTAAGGTTACGTGCTATGTCTAACATACGCATTGTATCCCATTAAATACCATATTTGGATTGTGCCATAAATGCAAGAAAATCCATCGTCCCCGGAAGTAGGTTGCTTGGAGAAATCATTGACAATCGACTTTTCCATTGTTGTGATTTGGTTAACAATTATTGTAGACACGCTGTGATGTATGTCTTTTATATATATATATATATATATATATATATATATATATATATATATATATATATATATATATACCATTTATTCATTTTGTGACGTCATTTTACGGTGTGGGCTCAAAAATAGAGTAAATCTAGAGCTTACATGGACCATAGCGTAGAAAGCAGCAGGGACAGTGATACCCACCTTTGAAACCTTTTTAGGGCTCACCGTGATGTTTATATGCCATTGGATTTGTCCATAAATTCACAGAGACATGGATAAGGAGAAAGCACAAAAATCACCTTTATCCAAAACTTATGCAGCAATGAAAAAAAAAAAAGAAAAAGTTTTCAATGGTTGGCCTTTAATGCTCATTGGTTTCTTTGGTGTGGTCCACTTGAGTTGTTGATTTACTTGATTTTTGTGATCATGCCTTAAAATGATCCTGAAAAATAAATAGATGATGTGAATATATCCTGTTTGTTTATGATCACGGTGGGACCTATAGATTTTGATGACAGCAACAAAGCCTTTTGTTGAATTTCATGTGAATTTGAAACAACCATCTTACAAAAACCACGGAAATCACGTGTGAGACTAAATGTCTGATGAAATTTCCACATAATCATCAAATGCATTTCTATCCTACTTAATCCCACCTAATACCATGTGCCAAATGTGACGTGTATTTGATCTGAGGCCTCTGTGGGACCACTGTGATGTATATGTTTGATTCCCTGCATCCAATAGTTTTTCCAAATCAGTTTATTTTATGATCCCAAACTGCTCATAAGGTCAGACAGATCTGGATAAAAGGGAAACCCAATATCTGCCTAATCCAAAACTTTTGTGGACCCTAAGAAGTTTTCAACGGCAGGGTTTCAATCCCCATAGTTTTCCTGTGGAATAGTTTAATTGAGCTTTGAATATGCTTCCCTTCTGCGCCCATCCCCTATAATGAGCTGAAAAAATGGATGGCGGCGTGGATAAAACACATACATCACGGTGGGCTCCAAGGAGTCCTGACACCACGTAACTGCGTGGTGCTGGTGTCATCCTGACCGTTTATCCAATGGTCCAATAACCGATAATTGATGTCCCAGAAATTTCGATATATGAAGATCTTGACCCGTTGATCAGTGCCAAAAAAACAGAAGTTTAGTGACGGTCCACGTTCAATGGCGAATTGGCCACTAACCAATCTAACGGCTGTGCTCTTAAAATTACGGAGATTATGGGACAACCAATCAACGGTGGGAGCATTGGCTCAATAATCTAGAACTCTGAAATTAACATGGAGAAAGAGAGAGAAAGAGAGGTATACACCATCATTCTATGTATACTCGCTCACCCACCGTATATTCCCGAATGGATATCAAGTGCACTGTCTCTCATAGACAATATAACACCATCTTGAGATCCTCTAGGAATGGACGGTGGAAGGCTGACTATACACTATCTCTCTGAACATTTCTCACTTCTCATTCATCCTACCTGTAATAAGATTGAAATCGCAAGGAACAATCGCTTCATCCTTCTTGTTGGGCCCATGCCCATGTGATGGAATCAGCGTCCCGTGCCCACTGTAATGAAAGAACAAGATATCTCCTGGTCCAGCTCCATCCATCATCTGGCCAAGCACTTTCCTGATATTCGTCCCTGTCGGCATGATCTGCGAGCCAGGTGCGTCGGTCAAGAGCTTAATATCGTCCGACTCAAAGCCGAAACGGTCCATGAGTGTAGCCTGCATTGCTAGCACGTCGTTTATGCACCCATGCAGCTCATTTCTGGTATTTGCGTAGTTGCACCCAACCAAGACAGCCGATTTCTTCACCTTCGCCATGATTTTTCTCGCTTCTTTTGATTAAATGCACTGATTTAAAATTTCGTATACACCTTCTCTGGCTGTATCTATATAACGTTGGAAACTTATATAGACCGTATTCTCATTTAGCAAATTACTTAAATGTCCTCCCCTGATATCTACTCTATTGATATAGACACTTGGGTGATCTAATTGAGTAATCTAGACCATCCATTAGGTCAAATATCAATTTCATGTGCTACCATGAAAATATTACGCCAATTTGATAATCGTAACCCTATGATCATTATCCTTTAATATGGACGGCTCCCATCACTTACACAAAATAGGTCCAATCTATAATTTGATCAACCTATCTTTTGGGTCCCACCGTGGATTTCTTTTTATTGTAAAGAGTCGCTTTTGTTATACCATCCAAACCAAATTACACGCTACTCGAAAAAAAAAAAAAAAAACAAATGGCTACAAAAAAAATCGGATTGGGTACTAAGTTACTCATAGGCTCCTAACGTAATGAGTAAACTCTATTGGGCCCCCTGTGAATACACGTGGTTTATCCACACTGCCCATCTGTTTTTCCATATCATTTTAGGGGTTGAGCTCAAAATTGAAGCTTATCCAAAGCTAAAGTGTACCATACCATAGGAAACAGTGGAAATAATGATTTCCACCATTGAAACCTTGTTAGGCCCCAAAATGATGTTTATTTGTCATGCAAACTGTTAATGAGTTCAAACAAACATGGATGAACGGAAAAAACAAATATTATAAGCTTGATCCAAAAATTCTGTAGCCCCTAAGATGTTTTCAAATGTAGACATTCAATTCGCACTGTTTCCCATGGTGTGGTCCATTTTAGATTTTTATATTCTTTTTTTTCTTTTTTTTTTTTTTTTTGCTAAAGCCCTAAAATTATCTGATAAAATGGATGGATGGATAGGATAAAATACATAAATCATAGTAGACCCTGCAGAGTTTACTCGATATGTGAGGCTGCTTGGTCTGTGAAATTGAATGGTATTAGATGGGATTAATATCATTATTGCACAATAATTGCACTGAAAATTTCACTATATTGTAGCCATCCGATCCTACGTTTGTGATAAAATTTTTGCTAACGAAAATATCGGATTAAGCAAAATTATGTTTGGTGGACCATGGAATTGTAATTAAGAAAACAAATTCAAAAGGGATGTAGTTCAATTGTACACGTATGTAACTAGAATATCCCGTGTTAATGGTATATATAGATGGCTGGCATGGATAAAAACATACACTAATGTAGAGCCCATATGCACAGTAGATTTCAAAATCTATAGAAATCCTGCACAAGAACAAATGTAATTCCACGGGACTAAATAAAATTCTCCCACCTAATCCTAACTTTTCACGTCCTCTCCAAATGCGTATTGCACCGGACCAAATGCAATTCAATCCTACCTAATCCCATCTAAATTAAGAGAAATTAAGAGAAAAATTAAGAGAAATTAAATGCGTATTGCCCAATCTGCTTCTCAAAATTAAGAGAAATTAAGAGAAATTAAATGCGGATTAAGAGAAAAATTAAGAGAAATTAAGAGAAAAATTAAGAGAAATTAAGAGAAATTAAGAGAAAAATTAAGAGAAATTAAGAGAAAAATTAAGAGAAAAATTAAGAGAAAAATTAAGAGAAAAATTAAGAGAAATTAAGAGAAAAATTAAGAGAAAAATGCCTTTTGCAATCTGCTTCTCAAAATTAAGAGAAAAATTAAGAGAAATTAAATGCGTATTGCCCAATCTGCTTCTCAAAATTAAGAGAAATTAAATGCGTATTGGATTAAGAGAAAAATTAAGAGAAATTAAGAGAAAAATTAAGAGAAATTAAATGCGTATTGCCCAATCTGCTTCTCAAAATTAAGAGAAATTAAATGCGGATTCCCTGAAAAAGCCTTTTGCAAGAACCTCTTCTGACATGAAGCTGGGTGGGGCCCACCGTGATCGTTTTAGGAAATTCGCTACGTTCATCAGTTTTGGAAGATCATTTTTGGAGATGTGCCTTAAAATGACTCAAATCAAAAACTCAAGTCGTACATCAGGAAAACGTGTGTGGGTAGATTCCTAGCATTGAATCCACACAAAAATCAGCCTGATTCAAAACTAATGTACTAACATGATTTAGAAAAACGAATAAAAGGAGTGGATTTCTCACAAACATCACAGTGGCCCCACCTAGCTTCCTGTTGTAGGAAGTTCATGAGAAATGCTTTAGCAGGAAATCGTCTCCAGAGAAATCATAGATCGATCGGATCATTCAATTACTGTCAATTTTTCATGGTATCCAATAAATCATGTTCCAGATTTAGTAGACGGTTCAGATCAATCCATAGAGTCCGGATCCTCTGGGAAACGGGAATTTCCCATCATTGATGACATGGTCCAATTACAGCCGGGAGTATCAAAATGATTGGTGGCATTCCTGTAATTATGTTGAAGGCATAAGGTTATTTCTGTGCTATGGCAGTTTGCTAACCCTTCCTTCCTGTTGAAGCCTTGCTTGCAAGCCAAAGAAACAGTTTCTGCTTATCTTTGTTTGTTCTTCTCGTTAACGTTGAAGCAACCTATTTGCTTGAAGCAATGGAATGAGAGCAGAAATAAAAAACACCTTTGCATTTTGGGAAATTACCGAAATTGCCCACTGCTTGCCTGGGCTTGGGTACAGTCGCAGGTTTCCAACCGTTGATCTTGTCATTAGAATGATCTGAACCGTCCATGTTCTTTTCCGATTATCTTATTCTCATGCTTCATGATTATCCTAATTTTTATAAGCCATTGATTATTCATCTTCATACACAGTCACCCGTTCAACAGATGATTCTTAGGATGGCCTGGGCTGGCTGGGACGTTGAGGTTGGGCCCACCGTTATGTTTGTGATAAATCTAACCCGTTCATCCGTTTTTTAAGCTCATCTTAAGACAGGAGAAAAAAAATGAGGTGGATCAAAAACTAGAGGACGTCACACCAGAGGGAAAAGTTGAGAAATAAATGCCCACGGTTGAAATATTCTTGGCGACCCTCTTGATGTTTATATGCCATCCAAACCGTTTATAAGGTCATTCCTACTGGGATGAACTGAAACAGCCAAAAACTTAACATGATACAAATCTTCTGCGGCTATTCTAATATTTCAACGGTGGTCATTCAATCCCACTGTTTCCTCTCGTGTAGCCCACTTGAGTTTTGGATCCGTCTAATTTTTGGCCTCATATTATAAAATGAGCTGTCAAAATGGATGGACCGGGTGGATTACTCGAAAACATCACAGAAGGCCCCACCAAGCTGCCCAACGCACGAACTTTCTACTGAAGCCTTACGACAGGCAATCCACATCCCTGGCTATAATGGGGTCCAGAAATGAACGGTTCAGATAATCATTTAAACTGCATTTCGACGGTGGAAACCTGTAAGGTACAATAGCACCGTACACTATCAAAACCCCACAAAAAAGAAGTTACGGTGTATTAGATAAGGACGGTTTGTACGAGAAATAAGTATCGATATCATACGCGCAGTGGCACAGCAGTTCATCCAGATCGACTGAATCGTGGTCCACTTTGGATAGGTCATAGCAAAAAGATCATTCTAGAGGATGGATCCTGACTGATCAACGGATACTAAGCAACTGTAAAATGAAAAGAAAACGTAGAGCGGTCCAGATTGAAGTGGGTGGTCCCATCAATGGGTAGTAATTGAAAAGTCAAAAAGAAAAGTGTGAACCGTCTAGATTCAATGGGGCCAAATGTTCACTGATTGGAAGGCTATGATCGTCCCATCGGTGAGTTTTGCTTCTTTAACATCTAAGGGAGACACCACATTTTCGACGTTCTGGATTGCCAGGCGTGCACTATATGCATGGTGGATGCGTGCACGAGTGAGATCTACCATCCTTTTGCGTGGTATCACATTACGTAAATGATAATTCGACTCGGGAGAGTACGAACTTTCGATACTCGCTTGAAGTCGAAACCATTCGCACGTGTAAATGATTTGAGTGCCCCGTCAGGATCGTTGCTTATATGGGGCGCGGATTAGGTACTATTCCTGCCCGTTCCGAGCTCCGGACAGGCGGAGGACCCACGGGCCACTGACGGGCCACCGTGATGTATTACTTTTATCCACACCGTCCATCCATTTTTTTCATATCATTTTAAAATCCTAAATAAAAAATAAGGCAGATCAAAGGCTCAACTGGACCACACCATGGGAAGCAGGACGCCTGCCATCGAAACCTTTGTAGAGTCCACCGTGTCATTTATTTTTCATCCAACCTGTTGATATGGTCATATACGCCTGGATGAAGTGAAAAAATAAATATCATCCTGATCCATAACTTATGTGGTCCTTGATAATTTTTCAACGGTAGGAATTTAATTGTCACTATGTGGTCCATTTAAGCCTTTAATATGGCTTATTTTTGGTTCAATATTATAAAATGATATGGAAAATGGATGAACAGTGTGATAGAAGTCATACATTATGGTGGCCACTCGGTGGCCTACCGCGAGCTCGGAACAGGCGGGGGTATTACCTAACCCTTGCCCGATTTCATGAATCTAAAATACGAAAAATAAGGAGAGCAGATTAGGTGAGACCCCGACCAAACCGAAGATGGTGCTGCCCTTACTGTTGGGCCCACCTTGATGTATGTATTATATATACACGCAGTGCATCCGTATTTTCTGATTATTTTAGAGCATTATCCAAAAAATGAAAAAGATAAAATTATTAGGTGGACCATATCATATGAAACAGTGGTGATTGACCATCCTACTATTAAAAGCTTCTTAAGCGCACTTTAATGTTTTCGTAGTGTTTATTTACCATCCAATATGTTGATAAGGTCACGTAAGCTTGAATGAAGGGAAAAAACAAATATCAGCTTGATCCAAAACTCATGTGGCCCATTACTGGTCAATCAATATTGTTTTCCATGGTATGGTACACCTGATAAGGGTTTTTCCCAACCGTAAATTCTAACTTTTACTCACCATCTTTTCTAAACACTCGCAAACTTTACTTTCCAAAACTAAACCATTCTGTGTGGACACACTATTTGCAAATGAAAATACCCTTGTATTCATGGTGGCACCGTGATATCCATAGTGCCACGTTGGAACTCTGTCTTGTCCACGGTGGTACCGTCCAATACCAGAAAAAGTCACAAAGGTTGTAGCTAAAGATCTATGGCTATGGATTAGAACCGTAGCCATTGCTTCATTAGATTCACAACCATTAGTTCTATAGCTATGAATCTAAATAATATCCATTGATTCTGTAGTGAAAAGTAAATATAGCTATGGATAATTGAGCAAGCTTAACGTGAAATTGAACGAACCTAACATGAAATTCAACGAGGCAATAGAAAATTAAACAAGGCAAACATAAAATTCAACAAGGATCAAAGGAAATCGAGCGAAGTAAGCATGAAATTCAACGAGGCAAACATGAAATTCAACGAAGCTCAAAAAAAATCGAGCGAGGCAAACATGAAATTCAATGAGGCAAACAAGAAATTGAGTGAGGCAAACATCAAAATTTAGCGAGGCAAACATGAAATTCAATGAGGCTCAAAGGAAATTAAGCGAGGAAAACATGAAATTAAACAAGACAAACGTGAAATTCAGCGATGCAAACATGAAATTCAACGAGGCTTGAAGGAAATTAAATGAGACAAACATGAAATTCAACGAGGCAAATAGGAAATTGAGCGAGACAATTAGAAATTAAGCGAGGCACAAAGGAAATTGAGCAAGACAAACATAAAATTTAACAAGGCAAATAAGAAATTGAATGAGGTAAACATGAAATTCTACGAAGCTTAAAGGAAATCGAGTAAGGCAAACATGAAATTCAACGAGGTAAACATGAAATTAAGCGAGACAAACAGGAAATTAAACGATGCAAACATGAAATTCAATGAGGCTCAAAGGAAATTGAGCGAAGCAAACAGGAAATTGAGTGAGGCAAACATGAAATTGAGCCTTGTTGAATTTCATGTTTGCCTTGCTTAATAATTTCATGTTCGTCTCGCTCAATTTCATGTTTACCTCATTAAATTTCATGTTTGCCTCGCTCAATTTCCTTTTAGCCTTGTTGAATTTTATGTTTGTCTTGTTCAATTTCTTTGCTTCGCTCAATTTCATGTTTGCCTCGTTGAATTTTGTGTTTGCCTCGCTCAATTTCCTTTGAGCTTCATTGAATTTCATGTTTGCCTCTCTCAATTTTGTATTTTCCTCGCTCAATTTTTTGTTTGCCTCGTTGAATTTCATGTTTGCCTCATTTAATTTCCTTTGAGCCTCATTGAATTTCATGTTTACATTGCTGAATTACATGTTTGCCTCGTTTAATTTCATGTTTGTCTCGTTCAATTTCCTTTGAGACTCGCTGAATTTCTCGTTTGCCTTGCTCAATTTTCTGTTTGCCTCGCTCAATTTCCTATTTGTCTCGCTTAATTTCCTTCGAGTTTTATTGAATTTTATATTTTCCTTACTCAATTTCCTTTGAGGTTCGTTGAATTTTAAGTTAGCCTTGCTGAATTTCATGTTTACCTCGCTCAATTTCCTTTAAGGCTTGTTAAATTTTATTTTAAGCTCGCTCAATTTCATGTTAGGCTCGTTGAATTTCACGTTAGGCTCGCTCAATTATCTATAGTTGTATGTACTTTTCGCTACAGAAGAAATGGGATACGGTTTAGATCCCACGTCCAAAGAATTTAAACCAATGGCCAACTTTCTAGCCATTGATTTCTCTTGTATCGTTTTTGGCCATATGATGATTAAAGAAAAAGGGCTGAGATTTTGGATATGGAATTATATTTCTGTGATATGATTGATGGACATCACTGATATCACACATGTGTGCCTAATTTCCAGGTGGAGAGGGCATACACTTTGAAACTGCACTCGAGTGATTTTCATTCCTCGACACATTCCATGGGGATGTTGTTAGCGTTGGGAAAGAACCACACTCAGGGAAGCAAATTAGCGGGTGTATCACGCACCACTGGTGTGTTGATGTCATCAAGCGGACCCATCACGAGGTATGTATTATATACCAATCGTTCGTCCGTTTTACGAGCTCATCGTAAGGGTTGATTTAAAAATAAGACATGTAAAGATTAGCTCGACCACACTACAAAAAGCAGCGAGGGTTCAAACGTCTACCAATGAAACCCTCTCGGGG
Organism: Magnolia changhungtana; assembly: GCA_030180095.1. Lineage (NCBI taxonomy): Eukaryota > Viridiplantae > Streptophyta > Magnoliopsida > Magnoliales > Magnoliaceae > Magnolia > Magnolia changhungtana. The sequence goes on along the minus strand of JASAUF010000364.1, from coordinate 4,947,218 downwards.
TCATGGAAGTTTTGGATAAATATGATATGTGTTTTTCCACTCCATCCAGGTTTTCATGACCTTGAATATATTGAATGAAAAATAAACTTTATGGTGGGCCCTACATATGTTTTAACTGTGAGAATCTTTGTCTTCACTACTATTTGTAGTGTGGTTCACTTGAAATTTGGATATGACTCTTTACTGGGGTCATTCTTTAAAATGATCTCGCTAAATGAATGAACATGTGGATATAATAAATACTTTATTGGGCCATGTAACTTTGAACTCATTTGAATCGTTCCCAAAACTCGGGCTCGAGGAGCCTCAGCACTCGTCTTCGCATGACACGTATTCACACCAGCCAGGTTGGTGGTGTGTGGTACACCAGCCAATCTACTTCCGTCTCGCAAGTGCTTGAGGCTAGACGCGGATTGGATAGTGACGCTGCCACCAGCCAGGTGGCTAGTGGTCGGTGCTAATGTGGACCCCACCATAATGTATGTGTTTTATCCAGGCCATCCATCCATTTTGTAAAATAAATTTAGGACTTCATCCTAAAATTGAAGTATATTTAAATCTTAGGTGGACCACAATATGGGAAAACATTAGTGATTGAATGTCCACCATTAAAAACCTCATTGGGCTCACTGTAATGGTTATTTAACATCTAAACTGTTGATTAGGTCATACAGACTTGGATGATAGAAAAAATATATCAGCTTGATCCAAAACTTTTATGGCCCTCAAAAAGTTTTTAATGATGGATTTTCAATTAACACTTGGCCCGGTTAATGTGTATGGGCTATTAATGGGCCGGGCTTGCTTGTCGAGATTTCAAACAGCCCTGTTTCAAGTTGGGCTTGAGTTGGGGTATGAACCTAGGTTTAAGAGTTAGGATCGTTTAGGTGCCGCTCCATCTCACCCAATAGGTGCAACCTTTAACGTTGGGCCCACCTTGATTTATGTAATCTATATCTAAGCCGTCCATCCGTTTTACTAGATCATTTTAGGTCATGAACCCATAAATTAATGAATCAAATCCAATGCTCAGGTGGACCATTCTATAAAAAACCGTGGTGATTAAATGCGTTAGCACATACATCACTCAATATAAATGATGAGATGGACTACATATCACATGTTTCCTATTCTAAGCATGATATATGCCATGACAGGCTAGGTACTCTTCTCCCAAAACAGGGGGCATTTATTAGGGGCTGATCGATTACTGAAAACATCGCCCTTAACCAAGAAATTTTCAGAGATATTGACAGGAAGGTGCGCGGAGGGAATCTAGTTCTAAAGCTAGACATGGAAAAGGCTTATGATAGGGTCGAGTGGTGTTTTCTAAAACAGGTCCTGTTAAACTTTGGATTTGCTTCTAGTTGGGTGAAGATGGTGGAATCTTGTTAGAACAACAACTGGTTCTCTGTCCTTATTAATGGTGAGAGTTGTGGATTTTTCAAGTCCACCAAAGGCTTGAGACAAGGCGACCCTCTTTCTCCTATTCTTTTCATTCTTGCAGCAGAAGTGTTCAGTAGGGGACTCTCAAGGCTGGTTACAAGTGGGCAATGTAAGTCGTTTAAGCTGAAACTTGGCTATAAACAGATCTCCCATCTGCTTTATGCAGACGACACTGTTTTGTTCCTTAATGGGTCCCATAAGTCTCTTTAAGTGGTGAGAACATTCATCTCCAACTATCAGTCCGCTTTCAGTAAAAAAGTTAACCTGAGGAAGAGTTCCTTCCTCTGTTCAGCCAAGCTATCTGTTGCCAGGATCAGGAGCATCGAAAGAACTCTTGGGTTCAATAAATCAGCAAGTGGATTCCCTTACTCGAGGGTTCCTATCGTGAAAGGGAGAATTAAATGTAGCTTGTTCAATCCACTGATAGATAAGATGGCGGCCAAGATTCAAGGGTGGAATGCTAGAATCCTTTCTCTGGCAGGTAGATTAGCTTTGATCTCTTACGTCCTTAGTGGGATCCTGGTCCATACGATGGGTGCCATGGTCGTTCCTAAGAAAGTTCTGAAGATTTTGCAAAACTATTTTGCTAACTTCTTCTAGGGTTGACGGGAAGGGAAAAGGAAGCTTCATTGGAAAAAATGGATCTCTATTTTCATGCCAAAGGATGAGGGGGCCCTCAGTTTAAGGAAATTAAAGGAAGGGATGAAAGCACTTCACCTGAAAATGGTGTGGGGAGCCAGGTATGGGAAGGACATCAGTCTCTGGGCTAAATTTATGTGGTCTAAATATATGCAGAATGGAACTGACATAACTCTAGCAGAATTTCTTTGGGTGCCTGTCTGATCTGGAAGGTTCTGGTGGGCCTCTTCCCCATTCTGGACAGGAATGTCCAATGGGAAGTGGGTCGTGGGAACTACAACATGTGGGAATGCAACTAGACTAGGCTGGGCACCCTAGGTACCTTGCCTTCGCTTCATATCCCGCCAGATCTGAGGGGCCTGTGTGTTGCAGATTTTATTGGCCCAGGACGGATTCAAGCCGAATGCCCCTGTTGTTCTTCCTCGTTGGGTAAAGGTCCATATTCAGCAAGAAAGATTCTACACATCGGAAGCTGAAGACAATCTCCTCTGGCCTTTCAATCCCTCGGGTAAATTCTCTGTCAAAACGGCCTGGGATGTAGGCAGAGAAAGTGGTCAGAAAAAAATCTGGGCGAAAAGAGTGTGGCACTCCAAGATTCCTCCTAAAATATCCATGTTTTTATGGAGGCTATTACAAGGGGCCTTACCTGTCAATGTCTGCATTCAAAAGAAGGGGATTCATATTGCATCTAAATGTATGTGTTCTGGAGACGTTCCGGATTCCAGCCCGCAATCTGAATCTCTATCACACTTGTTCATGGCTGGAATTATGGTTGATAAGGTTTAGAAACTGATTGCTGGATTTTTTGGGGTGGCCTTGTCTCATCAGCTCATGGTACTGGACCTGTTTCCCTCAGATTCATAGGAACCTCCTACAGCAGGCAGCTGTTCCTTCTGATCCCTCGGTCTATCTTCAAGCCCATTTGAATCGCCCCTCCTAGGATTTCGAAATTGTTAGATGGAAAGGGCTTAGAGAGGGATGATTTAAGTTAAATGTGGATGGCTCCGCACTTTCTAATCCAGGGCCAGTAGGAGGTGAGGGCATTTGTGGGGACAACCTTGGCAATTCGAATTTTACTTTTATCAGCGGCTACAGGAATATTTCCAACAACACTGCTGAGCTGCGGGCTATATACGACGGTATGAAATTTTGTTTGGCTCTCTGTTTTGCTAGAGTGCTCATTAAATCCGACTCCAAACGGGTGGTGGGCTGCTTAAATGGGAAGTCACCCTTCGCCTGGAAATGGTCCTACTGGCTGTCTAGAATTAAAAAGGCTTAGTTTTCGGGGAACCTTTCAGATCTCCTATATCCCTGGAGAAGCTAATGGGCCGACAGATGGGTTGGCTAAAGAGGGGAGCAAGACGCAAGCTGACCGGTCGTACCGAGAGGTTTCCTCCTTCCCCTAGCTGGTAAAGGTAAAGCAAGTTTTGGCTCTATTAGATAGCTTCATAGGAACTCCTCTGTATAGGATATGATAGGTGAGCGAGGCCTGTTGCCTCTGGTCCCTACCCAAAAAGCCTAGATGTGTATATTTTTCTTTATCAATGAAGTTCATATTCCGAAAAAAAATGTTAATGATCAATCAAATAGTGATACTTTAGAAGATAGTAAAGAGAAATCCACTAAACATGGGATTTGGTAGAGTTACCTAAGAAAAAAAAATAGTTATTAGTTGCAAGTAGGTTTTTAAAAAATGAAGGTTCTCATAGTTCTGGAGATGTAGTGTGCAAGATAAGATTGGTGGCTAATTAATGGTTATGCATGAAAGGAAGATATTGACTTCAATGAAATCTTCTCAGTAGTTGTAAAACACTCTTTTATTCGGATCTTATTAGCCATTGTTATATTATTTGACCTTAAGTTAAAGTAGCTTGATATATTAAAATAATATTCTTACATACTAAGTTAGAAGAGAAAATATATATACATAAGTTAAAAGGATTTCAAGTGAAAGGCAAGAAGGACCATGTGGGCAAATTGACAAAGTTTTTATACGGTTTGAAACAATAATACAAACGTTTTAACACATTTACGGTGGCTCCATTAGGTATAATTGGTTTTTATTTTTATTTATTTATTTTTTTTTTATTACAATAAAAGGCTTTATAATGAATCTTTCATAGATATATATTAATGACATGTTAATAGTTGTAAAAGATATGTCCAAAATTAATGTATTGAAGTTTCAACTTAATATGGAGTTTGAGATGAAAAATTAGAGCACTGCAAAGAAAACCTTCGGCATAAAAATACATAGAAATAAAAAGGTGGGCAAATTGTATTTGATATAGAGTAAGTACATTGAAATGATTTTGGCTAGGTTCAACATGGAAAACTTTAAGTCAATAGATATTCCTCTTATTTTCGTTTCAAGCTTTCAGTGGCTCTATCACTCAATATAAATGATGAGATGGACTACATATCACATGTTTCCTATTCTAGCGTAGTTAGTAAGCATGATATATGCCATGGCATGCACACGACCAGATATTGCACATAGAGTTAGTGTGGTGAGTGGTAAACTAACAAGGTTATGAAATAGGTTTTACGCTACTCAAAGAACACTCAAGGTATTATGTTAGTGCCAGATAAGAATAATAATAAAAAGACAATGTCCTTAGATACATAGCTGTTGATTTTGCAAGTGATTTTGATAAGAGAATATCTACTAAATGTTATATTTTCACTCTTGCAAGTGGTTCGATTAATTGAAAACCGATGTTACAATCAATGGTTGCTTTATCTACCACTAAGGCAGAATATATATTTGGTACAAAAGCTATATATAAAAGAAGCTTTATAATTAAAATGCCTAGTTAGTAAACTTAATTTAAAATTAAAAAAGACTTGTATCTATTGCGATGGCCAAAAAATGTTGAATTTGGCTAAGAATCAAGTCTACCATAGAAGGTCTAAACACATAGATATTCGATATCATTATAATCGAGAGGTCGATTGTCTCTAAAGGTGCAATGTTATTATAAAAAATTCACACCAACATCAACATAACGTATATGTTGAAGATGCCTATTATAAGAGAATGTTCAGTGCAAGACTTATTTTAGGCTCGGTGTTACCTAGCAATTGGTGATGTTAAAGCAACTATTACCTTAAGTGCTTTTATTTTTTTGTACTGTTAGATATACTATTCATCATGTAGGAGAATGTTGGCATGGGGATGAGTCTCTTAATAGAGATATAGGACTCTCTCTCTCTCTCTCTCTCTCTCTCTCTCTTCGTCAAGTGGGTGAAGTCTTGTTTCACCAGGTTTCTTGTAGTACTCTCTCTCTCTATTCATGTGTACGCATGTACATATAAGTACGTGAAGTCTAGTTTCACTAGGTTGCTTGTAGTACTCTCTCTCTCTCTCTCTCTCTCTCTCTCTCTCTCTCTCTCTCTCTCTCTCTCTCTCTCTCTCTCTCTTCATGTGTACGCATGTGCATATGAGTTTGTGAAGTCTAGTTTCACTCGATTTCCTGTAGCACTCTCTCATTTGGTGTGTGGTCTATATATGCATGACCACAAGTAGAGAGAGTGAATCTTCTTATTGATGTATCTAAGAAGGTTTTCTTGATGAGAGATTTCTTATATAGCAGGAATGAAAGGTAAGTATTATAATTTTGGTTTCTTTTGTTTTTAGTGAAGAATAAACCTTCATATGCTACTCATAGAATATGCATATTCTCAATCCGCATAAATTTCTGTCTCTTGTCTCTGGCGTTTGGTTTAGTTAATTTGTCCCTTTTTTCTTTTTTCTTTTTTCCCTTCGGATCTTTACTTTTATGGTTTTTAGTGTTAATAACATCCAATGTTAATTTATAGACGCAATTACGGCAGCATATACACCAACTAAGCACATGCAGAACACCAGTTGCCTTCTCATAAAAGCTATGTAGATGACTAGTATGCAAACCTTCAGATATTATTCTCCTTATTCCATGCAACAAGTACACACGTGCAGACATCCCGCTGCAGGGTCGGAGAAACTAGGTAGATGACTAATAAGCAAACCTTCAAATACTTTTTCTCCTTATTCCACACAGTAGCTACACAGGTGCAGAGCATCCGGTGCAGCTGGGAGAAATTACTAGACGACTAATATGCAAACCTTCAAATACGTACGATTCTCCTTATTCCACACAACAACTACACACGTAAGTGCAGTCCAGTCACTGCACGCTCGGAGAATCTAGATAAACTTACATGCAGACCATCCGCAATTCGCCAAAGCGTGCGGGGTCTGACAGGAAACGCAAAGTTGCATTTTCTGACGGGAAAGACAAATTTTCATTTTCTGACAGGAAAGGCAAATTTGCATTTTCGTCACTGCAGTAGAGGCAAGGATGCTGGTTGGTCCTTTCCGCACGAAACTTTTCCCTCACAGATGCGACCAAAGCCCTATTGCTGATCGGCGCTTGATGCCTTTTCAAAACCTGCATAACCGCGTTGCTGAACGCGCCGTACGCTTCCGACCCATTGCGAATGTCCAACGACACCTCGTCCTTCTGGCAGCCGCTTAACAGGATACCATTGTCGGGCCTCACCGGCTTCAATTCGCGGGATTGGAAGCTCTGTGGCAGGTATTTGGCACTCGCCTCGTTCCCGAAGGCCGCTGTTAAGTGCACGCCGAGAACTTCGACGGACAGACGGCCGGAGATGGGGAGCAGGCTATTAATGATAGAACTAATGGAGATGAATTTCGGGCGGGCGTTGTGCATGTCATCAGGACGGAGCTCGCGATCAGAGCTATTGGGTCCGATCTGCTCTGTCTCCTTGTCAATGAGGCCGCCGCTGTGGCACGAGTCGGAAAAGATAGTGAAGATTGCTCCCTCCGGCAAGCGGTTGACTAGTCTTCGAAAGTCAACGTCTGGAAAGGAATTTCCGTTCACGTTATTTAAGTTAAATGGAGATTTGCGAAGCTCACACACGTGTACATGGAATACCTTCTACACTCCACCACATAATCAATCGTATGGGATTCATAAATCAAATATCCAGGCTGTTCATCATGTGCATCGGATCTTTTTGTATGTTCTATTCCAAAAAATAAATTAATTCATTAAGGACGTGGGCCACGATGCTGGAAACACTTGAATGGGTGATTTCATCTTAAACTGTGGCCCATTTGAAAATGTGGGAGGAACTGATTCTTGGAATTGAACATCTAAATAATGTTAACCATTGATGAGTGGATCGGATCTTCTGCCTGTGATTGTGTGTGCACGAGTGGACTATACGCGCGTGTGGGCTTGGCAGTAGTTGCAGTATTTTTATGGAAGTGATTGCCTCAGCTCCCTATTTTCGGAAGCAGTGTGGCCCCACAGATATTCAAGTGACAAATCCAATCCATCCATCAGTTTTCAAGAATACGATAGGACATGAGTATAAAAATCAACCCTATCCAAAATTCATGTGGGTCATACCAAATGAAATAGACCCAAATGAAATAGAGGTGATTGAATGACCACCACTGAAAACTTTGTGGGGCCACAGAAGTAGATAATATTTGTACTTAACAGTTTATATGAGTGGTAATAAACCTATGAGCAGTTTGGATGGCATATAAACATTATGTTCAGCTCCAAGAAAGTTTCAACGGTGGACGTTTCCATTCCCAATGTCTCGTTTGGTGCGCCCACTTGAGTTTTGGATGTTACTTATTTTTAGATTTCGGTCCTATAGTGGACTTAAAAAACTGATGGAAGGAGTGGATTTGTCACGAGCATCTCTGTTGGCCCCACAGAGCTTCAGACAAGGGTAAGTCTAACACATCGCGTGGTGTCACGTATGGACGGACCGAATCACCAGAGCTCCCAGGGGCAACCGCGTGTGTTGTGCGTGTGGCATGTAATCCGTCCATCCAAAACTAAAGTGAGATTCTCGCCTCTATGTTAGACCCTGGGTCAGAAATCAGCCCTATCCAAACCTAAAGTGTGCTACACCACAGGGAAAAATAAGGAGAATCCGCCAACCATAGGTTTGTATGGAGCGCAAAATGGTGTGTATATTTCATCCAACCCGTTCATCAGGTCTGCATCACAAGGACTAACAGACATCCCATAAAATTCAGGATGATCTAAAACTCAGGTGGGGCACACTACCCGGACTTAGAGGTTTTGTGCGCATTTACCTTTTTTTTTTTTCCTGTGGTGTGACCCATTTGAGTTTTGGATCGGGCTGCGTTTTGTCATGCACGGTGAGTATAAGAAGGAAAACATGATGAACGGAACAGATGTCACATGCATAACATGATGGACACCACAGAACTCTTATATGCATACTACAGGTGATGCAGAGGATCTGGTGCTTATATGAATTATCCTCACTACCTACAGCCGTTGGTTTTCTTAGGTCAGGATGCGGCCCCGTTTCTTCCCACTAACGTGTCACTTGGGTCGGAGCCATGCAATTTCCGGGCCTACCATGAATGTCATATGGCATGAAAAGTAATCCGGTCCATTGATCAGGCGGGTCAGATTGTCAAAATCAGTGGACAGCCAATGAGCTGACTCAACATCAGCTCTGGCCCACCTAATGAGTATATTGGCATGGTTATCGGCAAAAGATGATCTTCATGGTGGGGCTGACTTTCTTCACGGTCCAGATATGTGACACGGGTGAAAAAGAAAGGGTTGCATGCTAAGTTATCATTCAACCAGCTGTATGGGATCTGTTCTCAAACGCACCGCGCAAAATATTATAATGTGGATTGCATGCCAGTTGTGACGTCGCTACTGGACGGTACTCTTTGGGCCCCTCAATGATGTATATATTTTATCTATGCCGTTCATCTATTTTGCATCATTATTTTAGAGCATGATATAAAAAATAAGGCAGATTCAAATCTCAATTGGATCACACCACAGGAAAAAGTGGTGATAAAACGCCCATCATTAAAAACTTTCTAGAGCCACCACTGTACTGTTTGTTTGCCATCCAACCTGTTGTTAGATAACAAAGACCTTGTTTAATACAATTATCAGCTCGATCCCAAACTTTTATGAGTCCCAAAAGGTTTTTAATGGTGAGCGTTCAATCACCATTATTTCCTGTGATGTGGTCCACCTGATATCTATATCTGCGTCATTTTTTTCCTCGTGCCCTAATATGAGTTGAAAAAACAAATGTACGGCATGGATAAAAAAAACATACATCATGGCGTGGATCCAGAACTCTACACTTATCATTCTATGTATACTCGATCGCCAACCGTATAATCCCAAATGAATATCATTGAAATGCACTGTCTATTCTAGACAATATAATGATGGGGTTTTTTTCCCGTCTTCGACCGGTCGTGGGAGGTGCTCGACCGGTCGTGGGAGGTGCTCGACCGGTCGTAGGTTCGAGCCCTGGCACGACTTGTCCAAATAGTTCGAGTTCGGCTGCTTATCTTAAGCTAGGTCATGGTCGTAGGTGAGCTACGACCAGTAGAGAGGTAGGACCAGTCCTGAATTTCCAGACTAGTCGAAGGTTACTGTGATTGTTCCGCGATTTTGCGCGAAACGGATTTGAGTCCTTTCAGCAACTGGGATGCGGAAAGGAGTTTCCCAAAACTATAAAAGGGGTTGCCTAGGGTTTTCTAGGTATCACAAAAAATAGCAAGAGGGTTTCCTAAAGCTTTGCAAGGGATTTGCTAAAGGGTTTAGGGCTATCAAAGGTGAGAGAGAGGAGAAAGAGAGAGAGGAAGCTTATAGAAGGAGGTTTTGCTCGTGGAGGTTCTCTACTTTGCAATCTACATCTCAGCGCTTCTATGTCCTCGTAATCGGTTAGATCTCTCCGTTTTCTCTATTTCTCTTATTGTTTATCCACTCCTGCGTGAGTGAAGAAGATTGTAACGTTCTACTTCATAGTGGTTTGTTGATCTGGACGAGGTCCCGTGGTTTTACCTCTTTGAGGGTTTTCCACGTAAAAATCTCTTGTGTGGTGTGTGATTGATGCTTTGATTTATTTCATTGCTTTATCCATAATTCGGTTTGTTACGGAGGGCTAGATCCTAAGGTTTTGTGCAAGGCCCCCAACAAAGTGGTATCGAGCCGTGTTCATTGAACGGGTAGGATCGGTTTGAATTATGGAAGGTGGCTCAGGATGATCGGCCTCAATGGTTCTAACTGGACCATATGGAAGGCTAAGATGGAGGACTTGCTTTATTGCAAGGACCTATATTCTCCAATCTCGGGCATATCAAGAAAATCCAAGGATATGACCGATGATGATTGGAAGAAGATGGACCGAAAGGCGGTGGGGTTTATTAGACAATGGTTGGATGATTCCGTGTTTCACCATGTGTCTACGAAACCTTAGCCGCAAGCTATGGCTAAAATTACAAGGCTGTATGAGAGGAAGACAAATAGGTAATAAGATATTTCGATAAGGCGACTTGTAAATCTCAAGTTCAGGATGGTGGTTCTCAGGTCGAGCACATGAATGAGGTCGACATATAGTGAACCAACTCACCTCTATGAAGATGGTCCTGGATGATGAATTGCGTGCTTTACTATTGCTTAGTTCATTGCACGGCAGTTGGGAGACATTGGTGGTGTCTCTAAGTAACTCCGCGCCGGACGGAAAGATATCCATGGAACAAAACCGGTTGTCTCTTCAATGAGGAGACAAGGAGGAAGTCCCGTGGGTCTACTCAAGAAGAGGCCCTTGTGACACAGAACGGGGAGAGGAAAGAACAGAAGGGCGGGAAGGCCCGAGATAAATCAAGAGGCAAGTCGAGTAACGAAAAGAGGTTGAATCATTGGAATTGTGGCAAGAAGGGCCACTACAGCATGAATGTCGTGGTAAGAAAAAACGACAAGAAAGTAAAAGGGAAGGAAGAAGAATCGATTCCACTGCGGTCGCTTCAGATGGCGACATGGTAGTTATTCTTTCTACAGATCACGATGTATGTCTCACGGCTACGAGTCAGGGCACCGACTGGGTGATAGACTCGGGAGCTTCTTTTCATGCGACTCCACACAAGGACTCCTTCACAAGCTACAAGTCAGGTGACTATGGACCTCGGCGTATCAAAGATCGTGGGAGTCGGTGATATTTGTGTGAAGACCGATGTGGGCACATGGTTCTCGGGATGTGAGGCATATCCCAGACCTTCGCCTCAACTTGATGTCGACGGGAAGGCTGGATGATGATGGCTATGAAAGCCGGTTTGCTGGTGGGCGATGGAAGCTCATCAAGGGTTCATTGATCGTGGCTAGAGGAAAGAAGTGTTGCACCACAAGGCAAGTGTCAGTATGTGCAAGGGTGGGTTGAACGCAATGAACGGAAGATTCGGCTATTAACATGTGGCACGTGCGTCTGAGGCCACATGAGTGAAAAAGGGCTTCAACCTACTAGCGAGGAAGCAACTCCTTCCGGACATATGACAGTATGCCTCTCAAAACCTGTCTTGATTGTTTATCGTGAAACAAAGATAGAGTTTCATTTATTAAACCGCTTCTCATGTTAATAAAGTGCATGCATTAGATTTGGTTTATTCTGATGTTTGCGGTCCTATGAGGACAAAAACCTTGGTGGGGCATTGTATTTTGTTACTTTTATAGATGATGCATCTAGGAGGGTTTGGGTTTATGCTTTGAAATCCAAGGACGAGGTCTTTTGTGTGTTTAAATTGTTTCATGCTATGGTCGAGAGAGAGACGGTAGATCATTGAAGTGCATCCGCACTGACAATGGTGGTGAATACATTGGCGACTTTCACGAGTACTGCAAGTCCCAGGGTATACGGCATGAACAGATGGTTCCCAAGACCCCCAAAGATAATGGTGTAAGCGAATGAATCGCACCATTGTTGAGAGAATCAGATGCATGTTATCCCATGCGAAGTTGCCCAGACGTTGACAGCGGTGTATTTGATACAGTCTCCATCACCCCGTTGAATGGAGAAGTACCCGAGAAGGTGTGGACTGGACAGATCCATCGTACAGTCATCTCAGGGTGTTTGGATGCAGGACATCCGTTCACGTACCAAAGGACGAGAGGTCCAAGCTCGATATGAAGATCAGGTACGGTGATGAAAAATTCGGTTACAGGTTATGGGATCCGACCGAGAAGAAGCTCGTCAGGAGCAGAGATGTGGTTTTCTTTGAAGATCAGTGTATCGAAGACATTGGTAAGCCAGAGAAGAACCAGCCTAGTTCAGGTGAGCTAGAGGACATGGACCGATTACTCCTCCCGTGGTGCCTGATGACGGGGAGTACGGCCAAGTGCGAGGACGAGGGAGTTCCTTCAAGATGGACCGGGGAGCGGCCCCTTGATCCACTGTTGAGCCACGGGTGAGGAGGTCATCTAGGGACGGTCGTCAAGAGGTACTCACCGCACGAGTACATTATGCTAACCGATGGGGAGAGCCGAAGATTATTCGAGGCCCTATAAGGAGGAGTGGTTGAAAGCTATGCAAGAGGAGATAGAATCCTTGCATAAGAACCACACCTATGATATGGTGAAACCGCCAAAGCAAGAAAACTCGAGCAACAAGTGGGTGTTCGGAAGAAGATTGAGCGAAGAATTCACGGACGAGGTTCAAGGCCGGACTTGTGGTGAAAGGGTTTGGTCGAGGAAGGTATAGACTTCGAGGAGATATTCTCACCGATGGTGAAGATGACATCCATATGGGTGTTGCTTGGGTTGGCGGCTAGCATGGATCTGGAGATAGAGCGGTTAGATGTTAAACCGCCTTTCTCCATGGTGACCTGGAAGAAGAGATCTACATGCACCAACCGAGAGGGGTTCAAGTAAAGGGCAAGGAGCATATGGTGTGTAAGGAAGAGCTTGTATGGGGTGAAACAAGCTCCACGGCAATGGTACAAAAGTTCGATTCGTTCATGTTACTGACATGGGTATGACAGAGATCGGAGTCGGACCACCGTGTGTTCACGCGTAAGTTCTCGGATGGTGATTTCTTAGTTCATTATACGTTGATGACATGCTCATCATGGGAAAAGATATCAAGAAGATTGACAGGTTAAACAGGGAGTTGGGCAAGTCTTTGCGATGAAAGACTTGGGCATTGCAAATCAGATCCTAGGAATGGAGATAACCCGTGATGTATAAGCGGCGAAGCTTTATTTCACACAAGAGCGGTATATTGAGAAAGTCCTAGAGCGGTTCAATATGAATGCTGTGGGCCGGTCAAGACTCACTAGATGGTCACTTCAGATTGAGCGACGGGCGGTGTCCCAAGACGAAGGCGAGAGGTGGAAGAGATGCGAGAAGATACCCTACGCGGTCACCGTAGGAAGTTTGATGTATGCTATGGTGTGTACACGCCCGGACATAGCATATGCGGTTGGTGTAGTCATTGCCGGTATCTTGCCAATCCCGGCAAAGAACATTGAAGGCGCGGTAAAATGGATACAACGGTATCTAAGAGGCTCATCCAGGTTGAGCCTATGCTATGGTGACGGAAAACCTCGTGTTAGAGGGCTGCCACGATGCTGAGATATGGCGGTGACATAGATTCCGAAGTCTACATCGGGGTTCATGTTCACGTTTGCGGGGAGAGCGGTTTCTTGGCGGAAGCAAGCTACGAAGGTCGTAGCATTGTCGACGATACATTGCATCAAGCATGTAAAGAGATGCTTTGGATGAAAAGGTTCCCACAGGGAACTTAGCACGAAGCGGGAGGAGCACGTGGTCTATTGCAATAGTCGAGTGCTATACACTTGAGCAAGAATCCAAGTCGGCATTCCAAGTCGAAGCACATAGAGATTCGGTATCACCGGATCGAGGATACTTTGGAACAAAAGGTGTTACACTTGAGAAGGTCCACACCTGACTATAATGGGTCGACATGATGACCAAGGCTTTGCTCAAGGGCAAGTTTGAGGTTTGTAGAAACCCGGTTCTTGAAGAAGGTGGATCCTCCCGGTCAAAAAGGGGAGATTTGATGGGGTTTTTTTCCCGTCTTCGACCGGTCATGGGAGGTGCTCGACCGGTCGTGGGATTCGACCACAGCACGACTCGAAGTCCAACAGTTCGTCTTTCAGTAGCTAGGGATCGGTCGTGGAGAGCTACGACCCGGTCGTAGGTGGTCTACGACCGGTCGTAGGTGAGCTACGACCCGGTCGTAGGAGGCTTGAGACCGTCACAGAATTTCCAGACTAGTCGAATTACGTGATTGTTCCGCGATTTTGCGCAAATCGCTATGATTTGAGTCCTTTCGCAATGGGATGCGGAAAGGAGTTTCCCAAAACTATAAAAGGGGGTTGCCTAGGTTTTTCTAGGTATCACAAAAAATAGCAAGAGGGTTTCCTAAAGCTTTGCATATCAAAGGTGAGAGAGAGGGAGAAAGAGAGAGAGAAGCTTATAGAAGGGAGGTTTTGCTCGTGGAGGTTCTCTACTTTGCAATCTACATCTCAAGTCTTTCTATGTCCTCGTGTCGGTTAGATCTCTCCTAGTTTTCTCTATTTCTCTTATTGTTTATCCACTCTGCGTGAGTGAAGAAGATTGTAACGTTCTACTTCATAGTGGATTGTTGATTTGGACGAGGTCCCGTGGTTTTTACCTCTTTGAGGGTTTTCCACGTAAAAATCTCTTGTGTGGTGTGTGATTGATGCTTTGATTTATTTCATTGCTTTATCCATAATTCTGGTTTGTTCTGGAGGGCTAGATCCTAAGGTTTTGTGCAAGGCCCCCAACATATAACACCATGTTGATATCCTATGGGAATGGACGGTGGAAGGCCGACTATACACCTGAGTCTCAGAACATTTCTAAATTCTCATTCATCCTACCCGTAATGAGATTGAAATCACATGGGACAACCGCTTCATTGTATTTCTTGGGCCCATCCTCAGTCAGCGTCCCGTGCCCACTGAAGTGGAAGAACAAGATGTCCCCCGGCTCAGCCAAATCGATCATATGGCCAAGCACTCTCTTTATGTTCGCCCCCGTCGGCTTGATCGACGAGTTAGTTGCATCGGTCAAGAGCTCAATGTCCTTCGGCTGGAAGCCGAAGCGGTCAATGAGAACAGCCCGCATGGCTAACACGTCGTTGATGCACCCATTCAGCTCGTATGGGGTGTTGGTGTAGTTGCACCCCACCAAGGTGGCCAATCTCTTCACCATGATTTCTGATAAATTGCACTGATCTTCTTTTCTCTCTCTGCCTCTATATCTCTAACATCTGCACCTTATATAGACAATTCTCATACGGTAAATTACTTAAATGCCCTCTCCTAGATTTCAATTTATTAGGGCCCACCAAAGAGACTTTTGTTAAGCCATCTTCACCGATTCACACATGACTTTTAAAAATGATGGCTACAAAATAAGGAAAAGTCAGAGATGGATTGGATCATTCAAGCAGTGTCATTTTATTTTTATTTTTTTGCCTAGTATTCAATAAAATAGGTTCTGGACTTAATAGACGGTTCAGATGAATCAATTGATGGATTGACTGTTCAAGTGACCTAATGAAATTGGAGCACCATAACTTGTAGTGCTCTGATTATTAAAAAAAGGGATGATTTTTCCGGTGTTGGATTACATTTCTGTTATATGACTAATGGTCGGATCTGATATCACACATGTACCTCGTTCCCACGTGCAGAGGGTGTTCACCCGAGCGATTGCGATTTGCGTTCCTCATCACATTGTCTTTCCTCGTATGGGATGCAGTGGGAAGCGGATTAAGTGCGGCCCTGACGGTGGGACCCACCTGGATGTACGTATTTTACATCCGTGCCGTTCATTTGTTTTTTCAGATCATTTTGGGGCTTGATATAAAACATGAAGCAGATCTAAATCTCAGGTGAACCACACCATAGGAAACAGTGATGATTTAATGCCCACCATTTAAAAGTTTCTAGGGCCCACCGTAATGTTTATTTGTCATCCAACCTGTTGATTGCGTCACACAGAAATGTATGAAGGAAAAAGAAAAAAAACATATATCAGCTTGATCGAGAACTTTTTGTCACCCACAAGAAGCTTTTAATGGTCAATTATCATTGTTTCCTATGGTGTGATTTAGCTGAATTGGATCTGCTTTGTTTTTAGATCATGGATGAAGCTAAGCTGGTAAAACGGATGGCCGTGCGGATTTACAATTCATTCATCAAAGTCATCCCCATTGCCAGGGCCGCGCTGTATTGGGTGAGACCGAGCCGCACGTAATGTGCTCTGGATGTCGCAATGTTAGGAAATTAACCGCGCTAGGTTAGGTCGCGTTGCGCAGGTGCTTACACATGCATGCATATGCAACAC
The DNA here is from genome assembly GCA_030180095.1 of Magnolia changhungtana. Classification (NCBI taxonomy): domain Eukaryota; kingdom Viridiplantae; phylum Streptophyta; class Magnoliopsida; order Magnoliales; family Magnoliaceae; genus Magnolia; species Magnolia changhungtana. Next base: position 4,930,917 of record JASAUF010000364.1, on the reverse strand, counting down.
GTACTCTACACCGGCGCGTGTAAAGGAAATCTAAACATCACGGTGGGCCCTAAGAAGGTTTCAACAGTGGAAGTTATTATCACCTCTCCTTGCTGTGGTGTGATTCATTTGATCCTTGGATCTGCCTCATTGTTTTTATCTCATACGCTAAAATGACATGGAAAAATGGATGAATGGCTTGATTAAAACCCATACATCGTGGCCCCACAGAGGCCCTGCATCATAGTGAACATTTAATACTTTCTATAATGCACTCTTTTTTATTGAAAAAAAAGGTATTTTATTATGAAAACTGAATCATGGTATTTTTAATATTTTCTATAATTACAGTATTGTAAAAATAATATTTATTTTCTTTTTGTCTTTGGAAATTATTTATAAATTTCTAGTTTTCAGAAAACTAAAAATTGAATCATCCAATTATTTAAAGTAATATATGATTTCTTTATCGTCTTCTTTGTAGAAATTATTTTAAAAATTTTCTAGGGAATAGTTTTTTTTTTTTTTTTTTTTTTTTTTTTTTTTATTTTTTATTTCCTTTTAATTTTCCATGTTAAATTTGTTAGTGAATTCATCCAGGTGGTACACGTAAGAGATTTACCGGCATGTTAGAACTGATTTGCGATTTGATTCAAACTAAACGCCGCTGACTCCTATTATCGAAATAGAGCAATGCTTGATCGAATGGTCTAGAGATCGACCCTCTATTCAACCAACTGTTGTTGAGCTAATCAAGCAATTTGCAGAGGTAAGGGATTTTACTCCAATGAGTTATTTTCTACCTTCAAAACCAAGGACTTTCGAAGGTGTAACAATTGTATAATTAAACAGATATAAGTCGAAGATAGATATGGAAAAGTGAGATTTACTATTAAAAAATAGGATCACCGACCTAACTGAGAGTAGCGGGGCACTTCATCAAGCAGCGCGCTAATAAAAAAGAAATGTGCAATGTCGAATTTATAAGCTCTTGTCAACCCAACGTATGAGCATAGGAGTATGTGGACAATTCCTATGACTACAGTCTTCCTTTAAATCGATGCATAAGCATAAAAAGAAGGGAATTACAACTACTTTCAACAACTAAGTCGGTCCGGCTTGAAGTAGAGACAGACTAATCTAATCCTAGAGATTAAGAGCCCCATGACTGATGAGTGGTAGAAAAAGATAGATGTCCCAAAAGACTAGATAAGCAGTATTGTATTGGATTGATTGATTGATTATTTGTGTTTAGATTTTGGATTGATGCAAAGATTTCTTGCGGAAAATCTTCTCTGCAATTTATAGAGTTTTGAACAATGCCTTGAGAATAATCGTTGCCTACATGGCAATGCCAAATACCACCATATCTGTAAAGTAGTGGTTATGTTCTACCCATCGTGCTTTTCCTTCATCAAATGCGATCTCATCGTGACAATAGCTTTGGTTACTCGTCTTTATCCAGGAGTCACTCAAGTGCAAAGACCCTTTGAAGATATGCCCATTAATGTAATGTATATATTTAGCACATGTCATGAAGATATCAAGTTTACCACGTGACTACTTCTATGCCATTAATCTGGTGCTACAGATCCTGTCTAAACATTGCCCCTACGTTTCTCGCTATTTGACCAAGAATGATGAGAAACGTGAAGGTTTTTTTATTTTTTATTTTATTTTATTTTATTTTTTATTTATTTTTAATCACAGTGCTCTCCCACATCGTGGGAGTAAACCTTTTTAAATATTGGCTATTGATGGACGATTTATTACATTCCCTTGTAAATCTTGGAATATGTAAGATCCTCCCTTTAATACTTTATGAATGGAATATAACCATTCCTAAGTCTGTGACCATTTTCTAAGTAATGTTCTTTCATATCAATCGATAGAATTGCTTCCATACCAATGTTCCTTCGGTGAAAGACTTCCATGTCACCTTTTTTGTTATAGACTTCAGCTACTCTAGCTATATGGCGTTTTAAAGCATGTGAAGCCTTTAACCTTCTTTTAATTCTTCTAACTCTATGAGCATAGCTTCAGTGAACTCCTATGGAGTTAACCTATTTTGAAACACCACTCTTAATGACGGCATGATTATTTCCATCGACAATACTTCATCATGACCATATATCAATGCAAATAGAGTAACCTACATCCCTGTTCTTTGCAAATAAATCTATCTGAAAGGATGACAACCCCAAGTGCAAGGCTGCAAGGTAGTTTTAACTCGGTGAGACCGAGATCGAATCCATATAGACTTATAATTGTGCATTCTCTAAAATACTTCAGAGGTAGAACTAGGACTAAAACTATGGAATTAAAATTTTAACAAGTAATGATTGAAAATAAAATAATTTTAAAGAAAAATCAATAAAGTAAGACACTAGAGTGCTAAGTATCCACTTGTAGCCATTTTTAATGTCTAATTCACTTGATTCAATTCCATTTTTAATGTCTAATTAACTTGATTCAATTACATAGCTCAACTAGAATCGCAATCTTATCATATCTAGCGTAATAATATAGCGATTAATTCATCATTCATAAACCAAAATAGATATGAACTTCAATTCATTCAGTTCCCACACGAAGCACTAAAGTATTGATCATAGGGAATTTAAAGCATTTATCATGCCCTTAGTAAATGATAGACCAATGAATTTTACATATCAATCCCTTACAAAATACATAACCATCTTAAGCATTTAAAGTGCCCGGAGTCAATAATGAATCAATGTAAACTAAAAACTGGAGCTTTATTCAAACCAATATCAATGAATTGTTCAACATTTAAACCAAATAAATTGAATCAAAATATACTAAAATGTTTATAAAAATAAAAATAAAAATACAACTTTACCTGTTAGCCCTAGTTAAGAGACTTAGTCAACCATAGGCATGATAGAACAAAACTTAAATAAAAACATGAAAAAGAAACTTCAACTTGAAATATTAGAGAGGAAGAATGGCTCCATAGATGCTTTGCTACTCCTCTCTCTCTCTCTCTCTCTCTCTCTCTCTCTCTCTCTCTCTCTCTCTCTCTCTCTCTCTCTTAAACCCTAAATCATACCTAGACTAACTTAGAACATTCCTTTAAAGTGGAAAAACTCGCACTGCGCGACTTGGAAACAACTTCAATTTTTGCACTTTCACTCTACATCAGTCGCACCGATTATAGCCTTTACTTGCAGCTGAACACACCTTTGATCACACCAAACCCACCTTCGGTTGTAGCTGAAATTCTTCAAAATAGGTCTAACGTCTCTATCTCCCTCAAGTCAAATCGAACCCTCTTTCGGTCGCACCAAACGTCACTTTAGTCGTACTAAATTAAATCTGAAAATTACCATTTCTCACGGGACTGTACATTTTTGTGCACCTTTGGTTGAACTGAACTAACCTTACGTGGGACCGAACAGTCTGTTATATTTCTGTTAATGGACTTTATGATTTTTTCAATCTCATCCTCTCCTTTGCAATTAGTTTTCTTAGATATTTTGCAATTGAATTCTTTAATATTTACCTCCATAGACTCAATTCTTCACTAGGTCATTCTTAGAGCATTAAATCTTTACTTTAATCATCATTTTCATCTTAGGTCTCAAAATCACCTAGCATAGAAAAACACACGTAATTAGATCAATTAAGCACACTTATACATATAAAGCCAATGCACAATAAGGGAAAAATATACAATATTTCATGCTTAACACACCCCCAATCAACATTTTTCTAGTCTCGAGCAAAACATGTGAAAAAACTATCTTCAAAACTCAAATTTCAAACATTTCTTTAAAAAAAAAAAAAAAACAATTTGTGTAATCCTACGCATGTGTAGGTAGAATTCAAAGATACACTGATAAAATACTGTCAATCTACCATCTAATATCACTAGTAAACCATTAAACTAAGTTCTTCTTCATCAAGCAATCAATAAAATACATTCAAACGTCAAGTTACTAATGTGCTCAATGAATTCTTATTTATAATCCATAAGAATTAGCCTTCCCTTCATAATGTTAACTATGATGATTACTTCAAAGTTGTCAAATCAATACAAGTTACTGATTTCGAACCCATCTCCCTTTCTACTTATTTTTTAAACTTTTGATTTTTCATCTACGGCTTCCACACTATTGTCTTTTCTCTTTGTTTTCATTTTATCTTCTTTTTTTTTTTTTTTTTTTTTTTCATTTTTTTGTTAAGCAGATGCACCTTTTTTTTTTTTTTTTTAGCTGATCCTTTTTAATACTAAGGTAGATAAGGATCCCCAGGCTTGGTTTCTAACACTTTTAAGTAATCATCAAGCTAAGAATCCCCAGGCTTGGTTTCTAACACTTTTGAGTAATCATCAAGCTAAACACGAGGATTTTAACTTAACCTTAAATAATATTAGTCAAATGTGAATTGTGACTAGATTCAATTGATGTTTAAATCTTTCTTTCAATCAATTCATTAAAAGAGCTTGTTCAAAAGTCTACTAATCAACTAGACTATAGAATTACATAGATTAGTTTGTATCTCATCATACCACACTTAAACACACCTAGTTACATAAAAATCAATTTTCAAAAAGAGTTTTGAAATCTAAAAATTGAAAATTTTAAAAATTTTGCTCAAAAACTAATAAAATACTGATGATTCCATCAAATCCCACCCCCAACCTAAAATCTACATTATCCTCGATGCAAAAAGATAAGCAATGCATCAGAACATGGGACAACGAAAATAAAAGAGTAGTAAGAGAGAGTACCTAAGGAAGATCAAATGAATAGCATGAAGTTTTCATCATCTAAAGGGGTTTCAACTAAACAAAGCAAACTAACACAAAACTTAAACTATTCTAACATAATCCTAAGAAATCAGTAAATGGATAGAAGGACCTCCATCAGAATAGAAAGTCAGTCCTAGTAGACAAGATCATTAAGAGGGATGAACATATCATCTAAATTAAAGTTCTCAACAAATGGCTTAAAGCGGTCACCATTCACTTTGAAAATATTCTCATTCACTAGATTTTCTATCTCGACAGCCCCATAAGGATAAACTATTTTTACTGATAAGAGGCTAGTCCAAGGAGATCTTAGTTTTTCATGAAAAATATGCGATATCAAATTATACAAAAGGACTTTCTGATGTGGTTCAAATTTTTTATGAATGGTGTTCTTATCGTGAAACACCTTCATCTTATTCTTATATATCTAAGAGTTCTTGTAAGTTTAATTCTGAATTTCTTCAAATTCATTTAATTGTAATTTACGCAGTGAGCCAGCTTTCTCTATATTAAAATTGAAATACTTTATAGCCCAATGTGCCTTATGTTCCAACTCCATAGGTAAATGGCAAGCCTTCCCATAAATAATTCTACATGGTGACATATCAATAGGGGTTTTATAAGTTGTATAGTAAGCCCACAACGCATCGGTTAATCCAAGTAAACAATCATTATGATCTGGGTTGATCGTTTTCTCTAATATTTGTTTAATCTCTCTATTTAATATTTCAGCTTGGTTACTCGTCTATGGGTGATAGGGGGTGGTCACTTTATGAAAAATATCTATTAAGTGTGAAATATTGTATATTTCCTCCTTATTTGTATTGGTTTTACATGCATAAGTATGCTTAATTGATCTAATTATATGTGTTTTACTATGCGAGGTGATTTGAAGAGCTAAGTTGGAAAAAGTTGATTAAAGTGAAGATTTAAAGGTAAAAAAATGACCAAGTAGAGAATTAGATTTATGGAGGATAATATTGAAGAATTCAAGTACCAAAGACCAAGAAAACTAAGCTTTAAAGATGAAAATAAGACTGAAAAAATCATAAAGTCTATTAACAGAAATAACAGACTGTTCGGTCCCACTGAAGGTTGGTTCAGTCCAACTAACGGTGCATAGAACAGTCCAATAAGAAGCTGTGATTTTCAGACATAATTTGGCTTGATCCTTAGGTGCGATCGAAGTACATTCATTGTGACAAAATTAAAGAGGGTTCGGTCCAACCTAAGGGAGACAAAAACTTTAAACCTATTTTGGGAGAAATTCAGTTACAACCGAAGGTGGGTTCGATGCAACTGAAGGTATATTCAGCTACAACCGAAGGCTATCGTTAGTGCGACTGAAGCAGAGCAAAAGTATAAAAATTGAAATCGGTTCCAAGTCAGTGCGAGTTTTTCTTATTTAAATGGATATTTTAAGGTAGTTTATATGCGAAATAGCGTAGAGGAGAGAGAAAAAGGAGCTATGGAGTTTCTAAGGAGTCCTCTAATCCTTTGATTCTACTTCAGTTTTTTATATTTTTGTTTAAGTTTAGTTCAATCATGTCTAAGTGTATGTGGACAACCGATTGTTCAGCGCACAATGTGGATGGAGCACCATATTCGAAGGAAATCATCGAGTCGATATGGGGTAAGCTAGGGTATTTTACGCCCAAATCCGTACTCCTCGCGTGGACCCTTTGGGATTCAATATCAGTTATGATGGTTGTGTGATTGACATTGACATAGAAGCTGTCATGAAGGCACTTGGAGTACCTTGGGGAAACATTCAGATCGATGAAGGAAATTTGAAGTCAGTGCTTTGCTAGATTTAGCGTATTGTTCATTTGTGCGTTCGGCTCATCAATTAGATAAAAATGTCAACTTGCTCACCTCACTCATAATGGCACCGAATCAAGTGCTCCACCACATCTTCACATTTAATATGTACTCGACGGTGGGCAATCGTATAGAGTTATCTAGCTACATGGTAGAACTCCTCTACTAGGTAGGGCATTATTCATAACCCCAAGTGCAAGGTCGTGATTTAGTAATAACTCAGTGAAATCAAGGTCGAATCCACAGGGACTAAACTTGTATGTATTCTGAAAATAACTCGAACTAGAACTAGAATAAGATCTAAAACTAAAATCTAGAATAAGAGGAAACAATTGTTAATGAATTGTCAATTATAAAGGGAACTAGAGCACCAAGGATCCACTTGTAGCTATCAGGATGCTACCTTACTTTTTTTTTGAGCAAATGTATTTCATCTAAGAAGGAAGGTCGGAGAGCCTAATACACTTTCAGGCTGGACCACCTAAATAAAAAGGGAAGGAATCCGCCTATCGTAACAATTTTTCGGGCGACAGGATGCTACCTCACTTGATTCAATAAACACAACTAGAATCGAAGTCCTATTCTATCCAATTGAAAGAAAAAATAATTGAAGCACAATCTGAACCTTTCATTGAATTAGTTCACACATAGAGAAGCATTATGATGATTGGAAGGGAATTCATGCATCCATCATGCCCAAGAGATGATGGTGAATTACGAATTTTACCAATATCCACAATACCAAAATAGAAAAGAAGAAATTCAAAGTTATCACAACATCTATTGTAATTTCAGTCACAATAAATCATAGAAAACTGAAAATATTCTTTAAATCAAACTAGAAATCAATGAAGTTCAATACAAATAAGAATTAAAGAAAGATAAACATCCCAACAAACTACAAGCTTCAACTCTTAGCCCTAGCTAAGAGGTTTAGTTAACCATGCTAAGAAGTGAAAGGTGACTGTGGACGATGTGATGGACTCGTTATACCAGATCGACACATGGGAGCTGGTGAAGCTTCCAGTGGGCCGAAAAATGGTTGGATGCAGGTGGATCTTCAGGAAGATACAACATAGATGCAGAGCGAGGTTGGTAGCGAATGATTATGCTCAGAGAGAATGGATCGGCTTCCCAAAGATATTCACGCCGACGGTATAGCAGGTGTCTTTAGATCCATGATTGGCACTGGTTGGGCAATGTGATCTTGAGCTGGAAGGATGGATGTGGAGTCTACACTTCTATATAGGAAATTAGAAGATTAGATCTACATGAAGCAACTAAAGCGGTTCGAAGTTAAAGGGTCTGAGAAGAAGAGTTTACAGGAGGTCGTGATACGACCTGTCACCTATGTAATGGTTTGATTCCTTCACGGTGAGTCAAGAATTGTATATTGATGACATGTAGATCGTCAATTATGACATGTCTAAAATGAATGTACTGAAGACTCGGTTAAGTGGGACATTCAGGATGAAGGATCGAGCGCTGCAAAGATGGTTTTTGACATTGAGACTGAAAGAGGAGTAGGCTTTGGTTATCTCAGGTAGAATACCTTGGGTAGGTATTGATCAAGGATGTGATGGACTAAACAAATCCGGAGAGCGTTCCCTACGGTAACGCCCCGTGTTTTCAGGACCCGAGTATATGACCCGTTTTCCAAAAACCCGAGTGTTAACCTAAGAAGAGACAAATTCCACATAATTTTTTTTTCTTTTATCAAAGTTAACAGATAAGCGTAGGATGGACAAGTCAACATAAAGAAAAGTTTTCATTTACATTTAGAATACACAAAAGGTTCCCCCTAATGACTTATACAAACTAATGTCTCCACACTAACAATTACATGAATACTTACATGAGAAATTTAAAAGCATATAAAACATATAAATGAAGTCGCAAGGTCACACGGCTTCCTTGATAGGTGCAACCATGCATCCTTGACCATCACAACGGCTCCTCGTCTGTCTGAACCTGCAAATCACTTAAGCCACCTGTGCTACTTGTACAGTTATATATTGATGGATGAGTGAATAACTCAGTATGAATTTTCCTCAAGATTACACATTGCCGCCTTAGCTAATCATAGTTAAAATGACAAGACAATCAAAACAATACATGATGTAGTCTTTTTATATGCATGGATATATGAATACACATCGACCTTGGGATGCACATCCAGTCGGACTTGGGCTCGTCACCCATGCAATCATCGACCTGGGAATGATCATCCAGTTGAAACATGGGTCGATAGTCGGTGGTCTGGGAGCTAGCGAAACGATACCCCAACAACTCTAGGGCACGTGCTATAACATCCAGAATTAGTCACCCGTCATCACCAATATGCCATGAATACATGATTAGCCAACCGTTATTAATCCAATTACAATCAGTCAATTTAAGTAACTCAAAGGTCACTACGGGGGGGCTCGTCACCCAGCATAGGCTGACAGCTCGTGCATAGTATCTCATGACCACCATCCCCGGCTCATGAGATTTTTCCACCTTAGGATGCTTAATGAAACCCATCGATCAATGGCCAATCAAATTCAATAAATAGGGATTACCATCGCATGATATAGGCCATCAAGGAACGCAAGAAAAATCATCAAAGCATGAGACAGATGTTAAATCGCAGCGGTAAAAGGCTAGTCGGTACATTAAATCGAAACTGCAAAGGATCAGGTAAGATTAAATTAGAACGGTTAAAGAGGTCATTTCAAGCCATTCAAGCCGAATATCATATGGATGGTAAATCCCACATTAATATTCCATGTCCCACATAACCTCCAATCGAGGGTCCATTCCATTCTACACTCCATCATGTTACACCCTAAGTATGGGTTCACATACACAAGAGGGTTTACCCACTAATAAGTATAGTCAATATAGGTCCATAGTGACTTACAACAATTCATGTGAAAATACACAGTTATAACATGACAGGCATATGTTAAGCATAATAATCACAACAGGTCATGATGTGAACTATAAATTAAAATGAGAGCTATCATGTTTCACAATTTGTCAACCGTAAATCAGATATAAATCATGTAAGAGATCGCATGCTATGAATTAACAATTTTAACATTTGGTAAAAACTATAATTTAAATCAAATTGGAAATGGAAAGCTTAAAGGGAAGAATCATCACCTTATATTTTGAACTGCCTACCCGTGTTGCTAGAGAATGCATGTTTCTTTAGAATCAAACCCTATCATGAATTGTAATAGTCATACCATTAGATTCAAGCTTTACACGCTATTCTTGGTCAAGGTCTAAACCTAGGGTTTGGATTACCTTGGTTTTAGGGTTTCACCCAAGAGTCTAGGTGTAGACTTGGACCTTGGGGTAGGATCCTAGTTAGTTGTACAATTAATTAAAGGGTTAATTTAATAGTTACGAGGTGCTTATTAACATTAATGATTAATATTAGCCAATATGGAAATCATAATCGTTGTGATAAATGTTAATATAATAGCTACCAGGTATTTATTAATATTAATGATACAATTAGTATTAGCTAATCTGGTAATCATAATCATTATGATAGTGACGACTAGTACAGTTCATTATAATGGTAATATTTAAGGATGGTAATTAAAATATTACTATTTAATAATTATAATTAGATTTATAATATTTAATATCAGTGTAAATAGTCTACCAAGGGCTAATCATGTCTATATTAAAAATTATTATGATAATAGTAATAAGGGTGGTGGTTGTAAATCGGCACCGTCTAAGTTTGGACCTCGTGGATGCATCACATAGGCCATGGTGCAGCAGCGAGGCCCCTGGTTGGACTGAGTGGATATACAGTAATTATATCAAGGTGGGTTCCACACTCTATATTTTCATTATATTATACCTACACTATTCATCTATTTCCAGAGATCATCTTAGAGTATTCCCCAAAATTGAATCTCATCTAAAGACCATTTGGGCCTTATAAAATTAACAGTGGAGGTAATGATTTTTCACCGTTTAAATTCCATCAGGCCCACTATGACGTTTATTTTTCATCCAATCTGTTCATGAAGGCATGAAAGGGAAAAACAATTTTCATAATGATCCAAAGCATTTGTGACCCCAATGGATTTAATGGTGGCCGGTTAATCTTCCACTAATTTTTTTTCAGCCCAAGGACGAGCTTACCAAATGGACAGATGGCTTGGATGAATCACATATGTCAAGATGGGTCCATGTACGTGGCCCACCAAAGAATTGAGTCCACTTTGCCTCTCGTCAGTTGGATAGACGTTTTAGATGCAACATATGCATCAGGGAGGGGTCCCATGGCCCAGCTGACGTCAACACACAGTTATATGACTGGTGGAATGGCCAGGCCCACTGTCCAGATGGACGGACGATGTGGGTGCAATATACATATCAAGGTGGGCTCACCTGCCCGTCATTTGGTTGGTGTGGATAACACACATAACGTACGTGGGACCCCTAGGTGAGTGATATCTGTGTATATAGATTAGCTGGGAGTGGTAAATCAACCAATCCTCTTCAGTCAGTGGGTTTTGAATACATCCATCAAGGTGGACTGCACATGTACGGATGGTGCAGATATAACTCAGCATCATGGTGGGCCACTATACCTACTGACGTCATAGCAGTGGGACCCACAAAGCTTGGTGATGTGGCTGCCACAGCAGATGAACAGCTGGATATAAGGGACCCACAGAACTGCCGACGTTATAGCAGTGGATGCTGGGCCCACGTTGGTGTGGTACCACCCACCTGCAATGGTGAGGCCCACGACTGGTGCAGCCCACCAGCAGCCAATGTGCAAGAGCATCCTCAGTTTGTAGGCTGTTATGGAAACCATTTCTGGCCCCAGTTTCCAGCTTAAACACGGTTCATCTCGGGGCCATTTTTTGACCCATTTCAGAGCTCAACTAGCGGCACAACGGCTGCCATTTTCTCGGCCAAAGAACGGTCCGAATTAGGGGCATTTCTACCCAGATTTTCGGACTGTTATCAGTCCGATTTTTGGGGCGTGTTGCAGCATGAATAGAGCTTGTTTGTGGGCTGCTTCTAGACTGAGTTTCAGCCCCAAGCTGGGGCCATTCACATGCCACTGTTCAGCCCCAAATAGGCCCTGAACTCAGGCCACGTTCGGCCGCAAACAGGGCTTGTACTCATGCCATTTTCAGCCTCAAAACAGAGCCTACATTCGAGCCCTATTCATTCTCCACTATGGTCGGATTTTTGACCCCAGATGTGGCTAATAATAGGCCCTATAGCTACACGAAATGGAGGAGAAAAACAGATAAGAAGGAAGAAGGAAAAGCTGAAGTTTTTAGGCTGATTACTCGGCCAAGCTTGGCTCTACTTTCTCTCCATTTTCTTCCTCTTTTCTCCCCTTTTCTAGTGTGAAAATCAGAAGGGAACTGACTCCATCTTAGAGCCTGTTTGGATGCCTATAAGTTCTTTTAAGTTGTAAGTGACTCACCTGTAAGTCACTTACAGGTGAAAGTTACTTACAGGTAACCTATTTGGATGTAAGTTGTAAGTCACTTACAAGTACGTTAGTTTTTCTATTTGGATAACCTGTAAGTTACTTACAGGTAGAAAGCTGTATATTCACATTAAGCAAAGCTTAGATTGGGGAATCGTTTTAAAATGTTATAATCATATAAAAAAAAAACATGGGATCAAATATGTTATTTTGTTAAGCCCATCAAGATGAATATTTGAGATAATTATTAAGGTAAACCAATCATCAAGTGGGCTATAAAAGTGGGCCCACGAATTCAAAATATCTATAATATGGAGTGATAACTCAATTTGTCATCCAACATGTTCATAAGATCACAAACACCTGGGTGAAGGGAAATAAAATCATCTTGATCCATAAGTACTTCTGTGGCCCCCCAAAAAATTTCAACGGTATACACTCAATTCACACTATTTCCTTTGTTGTGGTCCACTTGATCTTTGGATATAGCTATTTTTTAGGATCAGGATTTAAAATTAAGTATTAAAATGGATGGACAGTGTGGATCAAATACATATATCATGGTGGATCCCACGGAGTTAACGCATTACTCACGTGCGATCCCTTCCTGCATAATACTCAGCCGTGCACCAGTTGGCAAGAGATCTTTTGAGAATGTTTTGAGAACTCATCATACGTGATTTAAGTCCAAAATCTGAACGGTCCACGTGATGCAGAACCCCATGAAACCCCCATTACCCAACTTTTACTTTGATCTAAAATATTGGTGGGCCATGACAAAAGAAAACATTTTCCTACCTTCATTTGCATCTCTCTTTTCTATAGCCAACCAGAGTTTTAAATCAGGGTGCAAATTGGTCCCTGATGGTTTCATGGGATGCTGCATCACATGGTCCATTCGGATTAGAGGCCCATCACTTATATGCACGTGCGCAAGTGCGTATAAGTGACTGTTTGGATGCCAACATGCAACGTCAAACCACTCCCCTTTTCAAAGGAGATAAAAAGGGTAGATGAACCCTACCGTTTTAGAAGGAGAAGAGACGGAAGGCGGCAACTGTAGTGAGAGATTGCATAGCCGAAAAGAGATCGGTGGGTTGGTGCGTTTCTCCCTCTTCCCTCTTTTTAAAAATCTGACCGTTGAGCCTGTAAGTGACTTACAAGGAAGTGACTTCCCACCCCCATCCCCCTGCAGTTTTTTGGTAGATTTGCCTGTAAGTAACTTATAGGTTGTAAGTTACTTACAGGTGATTTTTCTCCCCAAAACACCACCTGAAAGTGACTTCCCCGTAAGTCACTTACCGCTTACTGATCAGGGTCAAATATTGCATATTAGACCCAGTAATTACCTGATTTTACATACATGATAATGTTTAATGCCAGATTTTAATTGTATTTTTGTTACAGGAGGAAATTAGGAGCATGTATTGAAAAATGATGTTAAAAGCATGGATTTGACGCTCCGAAATTACCAGAGCACGGGATGGACTCCAGAAAACCAATAGTGAAGATTTTACACGCCTGGGATTTGAGGAAAGCAAGCCAAAGGGGCTCGAAGGACGTCCAGAATGCAAGATCACATGGTTCCCACCAACCGATCAACTCGAAACTTCATACATGTGATGGGGGCCATAAATTAACCGTACATATTAAATTTCATCCATTGAGGATCTCGAGAAGTGGTCCAATGGACAGATCAGCCCATTAATCTTCACTTTGGGGCCCACCTGATATTTGGAACTGCCTCAAACTTGGTTTTGGCGGTTGGAATTATATAAAGAAAAGGATGGATGGAGTAGATTTCTCGTAAACATCACGGTGGACCCTGTGTATAGGGAGTGTGCACCCTGCACGTGCGCACCAGTGGCGCACCGCACCGCTCTTCGGTCAAAACGAGCGAAGACCCGTGTCCGCCTTCGCCGTTCCAACAGCGTTAACGCTGCCGACATTGGTTTTTGGTTGTGGGCCACCATCATCAATCAAATGGTCAATCCGAACCGTCCATCCGCTTCTTGGGGGAGCAATAACCCTCGCCTAGGTGGCAAAAATTGAAATGAAAGCAGAGATCAGATTCCAGCCGTTCAAACATTAGATTGACGGCGGAAGTAAAGATCAGGTGGGACACACCAAAACAGAGGAAAAACTGGTCATTTCCGACCGATTTTCCGTTCTTATCCCAATGAACGGAGTGGATTTTCCACTCAGTGGAAGGAATGGGACCCACCATCATCGCAGCGCCGGTTTGGCGTCCGCGTAACCCGGCCGCTGGCCCTTTTTGCGAAGAACAGTGGGCCCCACCCGTCACCTGTACGGTCGATCTGATCCATCCATCGCGTAGAGGGCCATAAATACTACAAAACCATGCTGATATTCCACTCCCATGCGTACACACGTGTGCGGTACAGAGGCCACAAACAGGCGGTCTCGTGACGTTCAAAACTGAGTTTTTTGAGATTTCTTCTGTGGGCCGCGTCAATGGACGTTCAAAACCACCCATTCTTGACTGAAATTTCGTCCTGAATCCAATGGACGGGGTAGATTTTCCAGAAAATGTCTCTGTGGGGCCCACCGATCATGGCTGCGAAAATTGGTGCTCCGAGTCCCTCTACGACTCTGCCACCGACCCCAGCCATCCAACAGCTATAAAAGGGGATTTTTGGACGTGGGAAAGGCATTCAGAACCAGGGAATTCGAGATCCAAAGCAAGGGAGAGAAGAAAGAGAAGAAAGAGAAGAAAGAAGAGAGAGAGAGATTGTTTGGTTTGTCGTTCTTTTCTGAATTTTATTTAATTTTTTTTTATGGATTTTATGGGTCACTAATCTCTCAGCTAGGGCTGAGATGAAGCCCCTAATTTGATTAACTCTTGTATTGGTTGATTTACTTTGAATATTAATCAATTCGTTTCTTTCTCTAAGTGGGCTTGATTGGTTTAAATTCTATACTTCTCCATCTATGAACTTGACCAAAATATATATATGAATGTTGTATGGATGCTTATTATAGGTGCTTGGGTCTGATCAAGAACAGGTTTCCTATAGAGGAAGAAACAGGGTGCTTTAATGAATGTACATTCCATGTACCCGACCAAGGACATGAGATTTGTTATTCATGGCATTGCTTAAAGGAATTAGACAGTCTGTATGCCCGATTTAGGACACAGATTATGCTTTCTCTATATAAGTGGTATCAATCTAGATCAAGGTGAATCAACAGACAAAACAAGGGTTAGGATAATTAGGGGTGGATTCGAAAGTCCTAGTGCTCTCTCTCTCTGATTAAATTTTCTTACCTGTTCTTAATTGTTTTTTTTTTAGAATTGTGCTTAGTAGTTTATTCCATTATTTGTTGGATTAGTTAAGGAGAGTCATAGATTTGAATTGTGACGACCAGTCTTCGTAGGAAGATCTCGTAATACGTACGATATCTGCATCTGATTCGTATACTTGCGAGTTTAAAAATCATTTAAATCGTATTGGTTTAAATAAAACATCACTTACCCAACTTACAGGCACCCAAACAGGCCCTTATAGGCAGGGAGAGGGTCATCCAATAGCTAGGATCATTTCTGCCATTCGACCGTCGGCGGAGCTTCTTTTTTCCGAAGTGGAAAGTCTCTGTTCCCATGCTACAGGCCATGTCTGGCCGTTTTTGGGGTTGAGAGGGGACTTCCACCTACTGGCGAGTGGGTGGCGGCAACCCACTGGACAAGTCGATGCTGTCTTGCACGGCGGTCCCTTGGACGATCCCCTGTCTAAAAATCCTAGTCGTATGTGAGTATTGGACGGTCCCGACACATCCCCCTCACCTCTATGCGTGGTCCCAAGATCTTATACGATTTTGCTCGGTGGGTCGATGTGAGTAAAATGAAAGGATTGGATCGTCCGGGAAGTTCCCCAGATGGCCCACTTTGGGCCCCGAAGTTTGTTAGTTTCAAATTTTAAAATGGGTGGGAGGAATCTGCATTTTGCAAGTAGTTTTGGTCAACGACGTTTCAACTGTTTGGCTAGGTTCAGTGTACGTCGTGCAAACTACATTTAAGGTGTACGTGCACCATGTATGGGGTCCACCGTGATGTTTAGATGAAATCCACTCCATTCATTTGGTTTTACAGGTCCAATTAGGACCTTAGGCTAAAGATGTGGTGGATCTAAAGCCTAGGTGGGCCATACCAAGTGATTCTCAGCCTTAGGTACGGATCCTTGCTGATCCGTTAGTCGGATTATCTTGAATTTGGACGTCAACGGCTAAAAGAGTCCTATGGACCATTTAAGTTAGAATTTAGTGGCCGGTCTATGAATCATATGGCCTAATATACACTTATAGTATGAGCTATTTATTTTCAATGCTTTTAATATCATTAATATTATTATTATTATTATTATTATTATTATTATATTTATTATCATTTTTCTAAGTTGTTTATCATCGATTGTGATTTCGACTATCAATGGTTAACATATCTTAAGGGATCACTTATGTGTCTAAGCACACCATTGTATGCTTTTATTCAAATAAATTTTAATATTAATATACTATCATACACGTGCTATGGATCACATGTTTATGAGTATATAATTCACAATATATAATATCAATATATATTTAATTAAAATCATCTTTGTATTCCTTAATATTGTTAAGTCATATAAAATCTTATTAAAATATCTAATAAATTTTGTACTCATATTCATAGAAGATATATATGTAGTACCACATCAGTATTTATAATTCACTCATACATTGTAAGATTATTACTTATTATAATATTATTTTCGTAATATTTGTATACGGTAGTTACATACATATCATTTTAATATGAGACTTTAAATATTTATAAAATATATAAATAACATTTCATAACATATATATTTAGGTTGTATTATCTTTTTGTATTCATATTGAATTAAATTAAATGGTAACACTCGAGTACTGGAAAGTACGGGGTGTTACACCTACGCATCTCTCCTCAAAGTTTTCCTCAGTACATGTCCCAAAATAGATGAGAAAAAGTAGGATATATCTCATGAGCCTTATTCGAATAAGGTTGGCAGTGCATGCCATGGTATGTAGTAGACCGGTTATTTCACAGGCTATCAGTATTGTCATCAAATACCACGGCAAACAATATTGGGTAGTGATGAGATGGTAAGAAGACTACATCTTTCCTTTTGAAAAGATACAAGCAAAGGTGGTTAGGCTCGTGGATTTTGATCTGGCAAGACATGCTCACCTAGAACATTCCTATGGAGAAGTTCAAGTTCTGTGTAACTTCTCTAAGCTTGGCGATGGCGTAAAAGAAGGACGGAGTATGCACGAGAAGCTATGATATGATGCAAAGATAAAAGAAGAGGTTAAGAAGCTACATGGTGATTGAAGATATGGTGGAGATTGTTGTATTTGATGTCTTAAATCTAATTAGATTCTGCACAGATTTTTCGTACAACTACAAAAGTGCAGGATTTGTTTCTGATTTCATTTATAATTTTTTTCGAAAACTATATATATATATATATATATATATATATATATATATATGGGAAAAGGTACTATGCGCTCGAGCATAAAGCGGTCGTACGTGAGGTCGAGCTGATGTGGGCCCCACCGTGATGCCGTTCGAAAATCTACCCCCTCAGTCAGATGCACCATTCCAGAGGGGGCCCACACGGCTGAAAATCAAGTCAATTCGTGACTTTTGTGGGCCACACCACGTACAGAAGTTGAGAGGGGCCGTGCACCATTGAAACATTCAAAACCATTTGTGGGGACCTTTCGAGACATTTTTTGATGATCAACACCGTCCATCATGTGTGTCCCACTTGAATGTAATTTTAGACAAAGTTTCAGGTGGTATCCACAACTCAGGTGGGGCCCACCAAGTGATTTTACATGTTTTTACGTGTATACTTATGTTTTCCGATGATATGGCCCACCTGAGTTACGTGGACGGCTGATTTTAGGCCGTGTGGGCCCACCCTAGGCTCGTGCATCTGGTGGATGGTGTGGATCTTCGAACGGCATCACAGTGGGGCCCACACAGCTCGACCTCACGGACGACCGCTTTACGCTCGAGTGCATAGTACCTTTTCCCTATATATATATATATAGCCCCATCGTGATGCCGTTCGAAAATCCACACCGTCCACCAGATGCGCCATTACAGAGGGGCCCACACGGCTGAAAATCAAGTTAATCCATGACTTTTGTGGGCCACACCACGTACAGAAGTTGAGAGGGGCCTGCACCATTGAAACATTCAAAACCATTTTTGGAGACCTTTCGAGACGTTTTTTGATGATTAATACCGTCCATCATGTGTGTCCCACTTGAAAATAATTTTAGACCAAGTTTCAGGTGGTATCCACAACTCAGGTATATTTATGTTTTCCGATGGTATGGCCCACCTGAGTTACATGGACGGCTGATTTTGGGCCGTGTGGGCCCACCCTGGGCTCGTGCATCTGGTGGACGGTGTGGATCTTCGAACGGCATCACGGTGGGGCCCACACAGCTCGACCTCATGGACAACTGCTTTACGCTTGAGCGCATAGTACCTTTTCCCTATATATATATATATATATATATATATATATATATATATATATATATATATATATATATATATATATATATATAGGATTGGGAGGTATTATTCTGAGGGATTTTAAGGCTTTCTAAAGGGGTTACAAGGATTCCAAGGGTTTTAGGGTTTCTAAAGGGTGAGGGTGAGATTCGAGGTTGTTCGAATCGGATAAGTCTTATCTCTTTGTAATTTATATTTTTATAGTGAAGATTTGTCACTTTGTGCTGTGGTTTTTTCCCGAAAGGGTTTTCCACGTTAAATCTGTGTTCTCTTGCATTTGTTTGGTGCTCTTGGATTGCTATCTTAGATCTAGATTTGTGTGATTCCACAACACAAATCCCTAACAGGTCATACCAAAAGATCAATAAATAAACAATGGATAGCCCAAGATAGTGAATAGATCAAATCTTTATAAGAGACTAATATTTTTTAACATAGAAAATTTTCTTTTACAAGAAAAGGAAAAAAAAACAAACAACTTTGACACCCTTACAGAGTGCCAGGGATCATATGCAGGCACTCCGAAATTGATTAGAAATTGCATACGTTAGACAAATAAAAAATAAAATAAAATAAAATAAAATAAAAAGGTCAAATAAACTGACAAACTATCGTTTTCAGATTAGATGTACACATACCATAATCTGATTCTTAAAGCACATTTAGTGGACGGTTAAAAATGACAAATATCTCATTATCCCTTTTCAGAAAAATGACGGAACAAATGAACCACAGATTTATTATTATTGTTGTTATTATTATTATTATTATTTTAACATGCATCACCGTGGGCCATGTTGCCCGATACCTCAGGTATCAGGGTCACCATCCAGTCCAACTTCCTATTTTTAATGATGGTGTTGGATTGGTGGCGACCCAACAACACCCAAGGTGATTGTTAAGGGTCAAATATTGCATATTAGACCCCATTTATTACATGAATTTACGAGCACAATATTGTTAACGCCCGGTTTTAACTGTGTTTGTAATACAGGGTGTATTTGAGAGCATGAACGGTAAAAAATCACTAAAAAGCATGAATTTAATAATCTGAGGACACCAAGGCAAAGGACGGACTCCAGGGGACCAAGATCGACGAATTTACGCACCAGAGATCTGGGAAAATCGAGCTGAAGCACAAGTGGCCAGAAATTGGTCCAGAATGCAAGATCACAGTGTTCCCATCATTCATTTGAATCAGAAACTCCATACATGGATTCAGGACCATAAATTAACCGTACACGTCAAATTTCATCCGTCGGATCCCCCTAGAAGTGGCCCAATGGACATATCAACTCATAAAATCTCGAATTGGGGCCCGCCTGAGATCTGGATATGCTCAAGTCTTAGTATCAACGCTTTAAATGCGCTGAAAAAACGGATGGACGGAGAGGATTTCTCGAAATCATCACGGTGGACCCCACCTGAGGATGTGTGTGCATCAAGCACACCCTCACCCGCGCCGCACCGGACGGTCAGCCCGGTCAAAGCCGGGCTGACTCGTCTCCTTCTCGATTTCAAACAGCGGACGCACTTGCGTCCGCCGGTCTCTGTCACTGGGACCCACCCATCATCCAAATAGGTGATCAGCACCGTTTATTCGATTTGGAGGTGGGGCTTGACCCTCGCCTAGGAGGCGTTTTGCTCCATGAAGACATTACATGTATATGAGTACTTAATCGGATGATCAACGGCAGACAGAAAAAGTTGCGTGGACCACACCTTCATCAATCCGATCTCGTCAGTCCTGAACGGTTTTTCGCCAGAATTTCAATGGACGGGGTGGATTTTTGCATAGATATCAACGTGGGACCCACCAATCTTGACGGTGCGGAAATCGGATCTCTGTTTCAAACAGGGAGTTGCGGATGACCGTGTGGGCCACCATCTTTGATCAAACGATCAATCCAGACCGCCCATTCGTTCCAGAAAGGTTGAACCAACCGTATAAAAGGAGTTTCTCCAAACCCATACACACACACTCAGAAGAATCTAGATCAAATGCAGTTCGGACGGTAGAATGATACTTTTGATGGACCACACTAAATGTGACCCGAATAACATCAATCCCAACCGATTTTGCGAGACCAATCCAATGGTCGGAATGGATTTATGGTCTGATAATTTATTCTGGGCCACACCAAGCATCAGCGTAAGTGACTTGCTACGACTGCGTCCGAGAGCCGGTTGATCCGAGCCATTCAACAACCATTGACAGGATCAGTCCGACGATTCTGACTGTCCAAATCCAACCCAGGGGACCACCGATCAAGTTCAAGGAGTTTAAATGGCTTGGATATAATATTTAAGGCATTCATGGGCCGAACGCAGGCACTTCACGCTGCTGCGTGCTGCGTAAGTGTGGAGTCCGTTTTTCAAGCGGATTCTCTCCACTGCTCCTGATACCTATAAAACAGAGAGAAAGAGAACGTGGAGAGGGGGACCGGGAGCAGCTTGGCTTGGGGCTTAGACGTGGATCGGTCGAGAGAGAGAGGAATAGTTAAGTTCTTATTTTATTTTTTTTTTCTACTTGTTTTCCTTATTTGTTTTTTTTAAAGATGTATAGCCTATCCATGCTAGGCTAAACCTCTTAGCTAGGGCTAAGAGGTGAAGCTTGTAGCGTGATGGGATGCTTCTTTGCTTGAGTCTTTGTTTAGACTGACTTGATGTTGATTTGGGTTTTATTATGGGAATGTGTTTTTAGTCTTTAATGGTCTATTGTGACTGAAATTACAATGGGTCTGCAATGGCTTTGAGCATGTTCTTTTCCTCTTTATGTGTATGACGTCAGGAAGCTCTATTGTTCACCATCGTCTCCTGGGCATGGTTGGATGTCGGTACCCTTCTAACCTTCATACATTGATTGGTTGGTAATTAGTTTAATTATGTTGTTTGCTTTGTCTCCTGGGCATGGTTTGGTGATGGAATCCATTCTAATTCATATACTTTTCATCTCTTGAAAACCAAATCAAAGACAGTTCAGTTAATTTCCCTGATTTTAAATTCAGGCATAAGATCTCCCTGATCTCTACAAGTGGATCCTCTTAATCCCTAGTTTTCCACTTCTGAATTCTATTAAATTTTAGTTTAATTATTTCACCATTATTCCTCAAATTACAATCGGTTTAGATTTCATCTTAGCCTAGTTCTAGTTCTAGTTGGTTTCAGATAACGTATAGGTTTCAGTCCCTGTGGATTCGACCTCGGTCTTACCGAGTTTATTACTACATCACAACCCTATACTTGGGGAGTGAACAAGTTTTTGGCGCCGTTGCCGGGGACTGACGGCTACGATTTTCTGAAATTAATTAGTTTTAGAGTTAGTTTAAGATTAGGATTTTACTAATTTTAAATTTTAAATTTTATTTTCTATTTTTCATAGAACTAACATATTTCTTATTCTGTAGGTTGTTAAGATAGAACTTCTAATTTGGTAAACTCTTTCTGATTTGTTAGATTTCCTAACTCTTTAGATTTGATTTGCTCTAGAAATTTCTTCTATTTTTGAACTAACTTATTTTGTTTTATTTTGCAGGTCTTTAGCTTAGGGACTCCAATTTGGTAACTTCCTCCCAACCCTCTCTTTCTTTTTAGATTTTCATTTTCTTTCTTAGGATTAGGTTTAGAATTTAACTGAGGGCTGCGAGTGTTTCATGCCCAAGTGGGCCCGTGACGACACTCGACGTCTTTTGACTGAAGGAGGGTTAGTTGAGGGGTTGACTATCCATCGCAGGATTAGACACCGCTCGAATTCCCCTGAGTTAATTGAGGTTATGGCTGAAAATCAACCTCAAGCACTACCTCAACAGATGGATGAGGAAGTACATGATGAGAATGAGGTGCATCAAGCACCCCCGCCTCGTACTTTACGGGAGTATTTACAACCGGCGGGGGTGAGTACGCCCTCATGCATGATTTTTCCTGAAAACACAGGACATATGGACATCAAGCCAGGAGTTATCCAACTCCTTCCTAAATTCCATGGGCTTGAATCAGAAAGTCCATACTTACATTTGAAAGAGTTCGATGAGATTACAGCCACCTTGTACTTTCCCAATGTATCCGAGGATACAATCAGGCGGAAACTCTTTCCTTTTTCCTTGAAAGAGAAGGCTAAGACGTGGTTACATTCACTGCGTCCTAGATCCATTGGCACATGGAATGATTTGCAGAGGGAATTCATAAAGAAAATTTTCCCACACCATAAAACGATTACCCTCAGAAAAGCAATCATGAACTTCACCCAAAAGGAAGATGAAACATTCTACCAATGTTGGGAAAGGTTCAAGGATCTTGTTAGTTCATGCCCACAACACGGTTTTGAAATGTGGCGCATTACAAATTTCTTCTATGATGGACTGACATCTTCCATGCGCCAACTGGTCGAGACGATGTGTAATGGTGAATTCATGAATAAAGAGGTCGATGAGGTATGGGATTACCTCGATAGACTTGCCGAGAATGCACAATCATGGGACCATTACCCAAAATCAAACACCATGACTAGGCCAACTCAATCTAAGGAGAAAGGTGGAGTATATCTCCTGAAAGAAGAGGACGACGTAAATTTTAAAGTGACTAATCTCACTCGAAGAGTCGAGGCCATGGAAGGAAAGAAGGATAAGGTTAATGAAATTGTTTGCGGCATCTGTGATTGCAACATTCACACAACTGAAAATTGTCCTACCATATCTGCCTTTCGAGGAGTGTTGAATGAACAAGCCAATGCCGTAAATAACTATCAAAGACCTTTCAATGGATCTACCTCCAATACATACAATCTTGGTTGGAGAAATCATCCAAATTTTAGTTGGAGGAATGGACAAACTACTACTACCCCTCAAAGCTTCTTTAATCAAAATCCAAATCGGGGAAACCTCAAGAAGAACCGGTTCAAAATCCCATACAAGAGCTGACTCAGGCAGTGCGTGGACTTACAGACTTTATGCGAGAAAATAGATTCACGTATGACGGTTATAGAAAAGGGGATGCTTCTGCACAACCGCTCCCCAATCCTAAACCGCAATACGAGATAAATGATCCCACTCTTCAAATCAAATGGGACACGCTAAATCCATCACCACTCTTAGGAGTGGGAAGATCATTGATAAAACCCTTCCTAAGTTAGGCCCGAAAAGCCTCAAGAACTAGAAGAGGACAATCATGATGGATCTAGTGATGTCCCACAAAATTTAGAACCGAACTTCTAGAGAAGCCGGTTGCTCGTTCCCCCAACGGTTGGTTGCACCAAAACGTCTTTCTAACTCTCGGATATTCTGAGGTGTTGAAACAAGTGAAAGTCAACATTCCTCTACTTAATGTCGTAAACAGTTCCTCTATATACAAAATTTCGAAAGACCTATGCACGACCAAAAGACGGCAAAGCATTCAAAAAAGATCTTCTCGGGTCGAGAAAGTGAGTGCCATCCTGAAGCAAGACGTGCGCAGAATTCAAGGATCCCGGTAGCCCAACTATATCATGTGTAATCGGGAACCATTGAATTGATCACACACTTCTTGACTTGGGAGCGGCGTCAATCTTGATCCCCTACTCGGTAACTGAAATTTTAGGATTGGGTGAGTTAAAACCTACCCTAACTACACTACAACTCATTCACGATCGAACTATTTCTCGATTACGTGTACCAAGGGATTATTAAGGATGTGTTAGTCCTCAGTTGATAGATTTTACTACCATGTAGATTTTATCATCCTGGACACGCTTAACCCATCAACAACATGAGTACTCGAGCCCCGTCATTCTTGGTCGCCCATTCCTTGCCACGTCAAATGTAATCATCAATTAAACTTGCAGAATGGTGTCATGACTATGTCTTTTGGAAATTTGACATTGGAGTCGAACATCTTTTTCAATAACGCAATCGAGCACGCGAAAGAGGGATGATGACGATGTCCACGACATTAACATGATCGATACGTTCGTGAAAGATAGGACACCCCTTACCTTATCCTCGATCCTCTAGAGACGTGCTTGGCCCACTCCCATGAGTTTAATGATGATATGATTAGGGAGACGTGTGCCTTGCTTCTTGATCTTGCAAAATTTGTGAAATTTGAAGTTAAATTTTTGGAGGCCACAATTGAAGAATTGCCACAAAATGATGTAGTGCCTCTGACTCTTGATTCAAAGATTCGTTAACCTCCATGATTAGAAGCTAAACATTGAAGCATGACCTAAAACCTTTGCCCTCGATTTGAAATATGCTATTTAGGTCAAGATGAAAACATACCCGTGGTGATCTCGCCCACCCGGAGAACGAACAGATACCTTTGGAGTATGCTCATATCTCACTCTCATTGAGCATAAAGGAGCCCTAGGATGGACGATAAAGCGGACCTCCCTATAAGTGAGGAATCGATCCCTCGATTTGTACTCACTTTTACATATATCTTGAGGAAAATGCGAAAACCGCTCGACAACCACAACGTAGAATTCTAAATCCAAACATGAAGGAAGTGGTTAAATGCCGAGGTTCTTAAACTATGGATGTGGGTATCATATACCCTATATCGATAATTGGTGATTTATACAACTCGGGTGGTTCCTAAGAAGTCTAGGAATCACCATCGTAGCCAATGTTAATAATGAACTCGTGCCAACTAAAGTCACTTAATCTTGGTTGGAGAATGTGCATTGACTAGAAAGTTGAATAGACCCCGTCACAAGGAAGGATCACTTTCCTCGCCCTTCATCGATCAAATCTTGGAAAGGCTAGCTAGTCATTCCTATTCTTTTCTTAGCGGGATTCGGACTCAACCGATCAAGAATTGAAATCGCCCTTGAGGACCGACGAAAAGACCACATTTACATGTCAAGATCACATGGTTCCGGCACCTTTGATTACGCCATTTCATACATTTGGATGTAATGCCCCCGCCACCTTTAGCGATGTATGTTGAGTATCTTTTCGATATGGTGGGGCAATATCTTGAGGTCTTCATGGACGATTTCTCTGTCTATGGCTCATCTTTCGAGATAAGTGCTTGGAAAGTCTTAAATGTGTCTTTGAAAGATGTGAGGAAAATGAATCTGGAGGACCATATTAATTGGGAGAAGTGCCATTTCATGGTTCATAAGGGATTGTCCTTGGACATATCATCTCGTCAAACAGGGGAATTGAGGTAGATAAGGCAAAAATCGATCTTATCTCTAACCTACCTCCACCCAAGAACATCGAGACGTGCGATCCTTCTTAGGACACGCGAGGATTTTAAGAAACGATTCATAAGGACTTTAGTCTCCTCTCTCGTCCCATCCATTTTAGACCGAAATCGGGGTAATATTCTTGAAAAATACAAGGATGTTCCATACGAGTGGTGAGCCATGCCAGGAAGCTTTCACCAAGCTTAAAGGCATGTTAACCATCGCACCTATCATGCAAGGTGCCACCACCTGGAGCCTTCCTTTTGAGCTTATGTGCGACGCCTCGATTATGCTCTTGGAGCTCTACCGTTTTAGGCCGAGAAAAGATAAGAGGCCTGCGTCATCCATCACACGAGTAGGACTTTAAATCCCGCCCAAGTGAACTACTCGACTACGGAAAAAGAACTTTTAGCCGTAGTGTTGAAGCTTTGGACAAATTTAGGTCCTACTCATTTTGATCGGATCCTTTAAGATCATTATCTATACAGATCATGCGTGATGGCTTGAGTATCTTTTTCTAAGAATGATTCTAAGCCCACCATCGCTTGATACGATGGATCCTTCTACTCCAAGAATTTGATTTAGAAATTAAAGATAAAAAGGAGTAGAGAACGTAGTGGCCGATCACCTTTCTCGCCTCAATACCTCAAAGATTCCCTTGAGGCGACCCATATCAATGACATGTTCCCGATGAACAACTATTCCCGAGTCTCCCATTCGCCTTGGTTTCTTCTCTGATATTGCTAATTATCTTGCTACGGGTTCCATATTCCTTCACATTGGATTGTTTTAGATTTAAGAAGAAATTTTTTATTTTCGAGTACGCAAATTCTTCTGGGATGATCCATACTTGTTTAAATATTGCCCAGACCAAATCTTGAGGAGATGTGTGCCAGACGATGAGCATCAGAGTGTCATCTCCTTCTGTCACTCATAGGCCTGTGGTGGTCACTTTTCTGCAAAAAGACCACGGCCAAGATCTCAGTGTGGCTTCTATTGGCCCACTATGTTCAAGGACACTCATGAGTTTTGTAAAGCTTGTGAGCGTTGTCAGAAATTGGGAGCATTGTCCCGTCGAAATATGATGCCCTTGAATCCCATTCTTATCATAGAGGCATTTGATTGCTGGGGCATCGATTTCATGGGACCATTCTCCC
Source organism: Magnolia changhungtana (assembly GCA_030180095.1). NCBI lineage: Eukaryota > Viridiplantae > Streptophyta > Magnoliopsida > Magnoliales > Magnoliaceae > Magnolia > Magnolia changhungtana. The sequence goes on along the minus strand of JASAUF010000364.1, from coordinate 4,903,968 downwards.
AATCTTTTGAGAATTTATATATTTTGCTTGCCGTAGACTATGTCACTAAATGGGTCGAAGCGATTTCGTGTCGGAATAATGACCATCGCACGGTCATTAAATTCCTAAAAGAAAACATCCTTTCCCGATTCGGAACGCCTCGAGCCATCATTAGTGATGGGGGCTCACACTTTTGTAATAGGCCATTCGAGAGTTTAATGAAGAAATACGGTATCTCTCATAAGGTGAGCACCCCATACCACCCACAGACAAGTGGGCAAGCTGAGATTTCTAATAGGGAGATCAAACACATTTTGGAGAAAACGGTTAACCCTGACCGTAAGGATTGGTCAATTCGATTGACCGATGCTTTATGGGCGTACCGTACTGCTTTTAAAACCCCTATCGGAATGTCTCCCTTTAGACTCGTCTATGGGAAGGCTTGCCACTTACCTGTGGAGTTGGAACATAGAGCCTACTGGGCAATCAAAAATTTAAATTTCAATCTGAACAACGCCGGCTCGCTACGCAAATTTCAATTAAATGAACTTGAAGAAATCCGGAACGACGCATACGAGAATTCGAGAATTTACAAGGACATGATGAAGGCGTTTCATGACCAACATATTCTACGAAAATCATTCACGCCAGGTCAGAAAGTCCTTTTGTATAATTCTCGATTACATCTCTTTCCGGGTAAGCTTCGATCTCGTTGGACCGGCCCTTACATTGTTGTTACTGCGTATCCTCATGGGGCTGTCGAGATAAGAGATCCCGACAATGGCAAGGAGTTTAAAGTAAATGGACATCGCTTAAAGCCATTTGTCGAGAAATTTGATTCAGAGGATATGTCCATGCCTCTGACTGATCCTGTTTACCAGGAATGATCTCCTAGTCTGATGGAGGTATAGGTAGGTTATTGCTTTCATAGGACTAGACTAGTTGCTTTGGTTTGGCTGAAGACGTTAAACTTAGCGCTCTTGGGAGGCAACCCAGCTTTTCCATGTATTTCATTTTCCTAGATAGTTCAATGTTTGTGGGTAACATTACTGCAAACCCTCACGAGACTACAACTCGTCCACTAGGGGCAACCTAGGGGTTTAAAGGCTTGTTGTATGCACTAAATGCAATCGAGAGCACCTGCGAAAGTGGTATAGGTAGGATTTTATTTCTTGTGTTGCTTTCTCTCTCGTGCTCACCCGCTCTCATGTTGAGATCTCTTGGAAAGTCTCTCACGATTCATCATTCAGATACTATTTTCCCATCACTTCTCTTTTACTTTCGTTGTCCCATGTGCATTCCATGCTCATATCTTTTACATTGAGGACAATGTAGATTTTAGGTTGGGGGTGGGAGATTAGGTTACCTAATACCTAATCAGTGTTTTCTTCGTCTTGAGCAAAAAATTGTGAAAATTTTTAAATTTTTTCTGAAAATTCTTGTGAACTTTGAAGTGATTTTGACGACTATCTTGGATTTATAATGTTAAGATACATATTGTTGGTAATTCATGACTTTTGGATTCAGTTATCTGTAGATTTCACAGTTAAGTTTGAATTGTTAATCCATGATTAGAAGTTGTAAACATTAATTGAGTCATGATTTCACATACCACATCTCACTTACACATTGAGGTTTCAGATTGATATTGAATGATTAACTTGGTAATCACTGAGCATGAAAGAAACCAGCCTAAAAGATTTGGCCATCAGGGTATAAGAAAGAGTTGCACTATGGGTTTGCTCCCTATAGGTGTGGATTCGATTTTTCATAATTAACAATTGGAAAGAGTTGGGCGACTAGTTTGACCATAGGTTTGCTCCCTATAAGTGAAAATTTGATTCCCAACTAACTAAAAAAAAACTAAAAAGGAAGAAAAAGAAAGATCTATGTGGAACGCTTTGGTTTAAGTTTTGGGTATCCTGAATGCTCTTGTGGTTACCAACATTATCTTGAAAAAATGAATTGAATATTAATGTTGAAAGCCGAGATTATACTCTACACCCATGAAACTCAATGTTTAAAATTATTCTAGTTTATGGATTAATATTTGAACTTGATTATGAAATTCACCGTGCATGGGAGTTCAGGAGAAATTGATAATCAACATTCATGAATCTTAAGATTTCTCATATCTGGATTGTTTTTCAAAATATCACTCGGCTTCACAAGAATTGTTTCGTAATTTTCAACTTAATTTTCGCATATTTTGCTCGGGACTAGCAAAATGCTGGTTGGGGGTTGTGTTAAGGGTCAAATATTGCATATTAGACCCCATTTATTACCTGGATTTACGAGCACAATATTGTTAACGCCCGGTTTTAACTGTGTTTGTAATACAGGGTGTATTTGAGAGCATGAACGGTAAAAAGTCACTAAAAAGCATGAATTTAATAATCTGAGGACACCAAGGCAAAGGACGGACTCCAGGGGACCAAGATCGACGAATTTACGCACCAGAGATCTGGGAAAATCGAGAAACTGAAGCACAAGTGGCCAGAAATTGGTCCAGAATGCAAGATCACAGTGTTCCCATCATTCATTTGAATCAGAAACTCCATACATGGATTCAGGACAATAAATTAACCGTACACGTCAAATTTCATCCGTCGGATCCCCCTAGAAGTGGCCCAATGGACATATCAACTCATAAAATCTCGAATTGGGGCCCGCCTGAGATCTGGATATGCTCAAGTCTTAGTATCAACGCTTTAAATGCGCTGAAAAAACGGATGGACGGAGAGGATTTCTCGAAATCATCACGGTGGACCCCACCTGAGGATGTGTGTGCATCAAGCACACCCTCACCCGCGCCGCACCGGACGGTCAGCCCGGTCAAAGCCGGGCTGACTCGTCTCCTTCTCGATTTCAAACAGCGGACGCACCTGCGTCCGCCGGTCTCTGTCACTGGGACCCACCCATCATCCAAATAGGTGATCAGCACCGTCTATTCGATCTGGAGGTGGGGCTTGACCCTCGCCTAGGTGGCGTTTTGCTCCATGAAGACATTACATGTATATGAGTACTTAATCGGATGATCGACGGCGGACAGAAAAAGTTGCGTGGACCACACCTTCATCAATCCGATCTCGTCAGTCCTGAACGGTTTTTCGCCAGAATTTCAATGGATGGGGTGGATTTTTGCATAGATATCAACGTGGGACCCACCAATCTTGACGGTGCGTAAATCGGATCTCTGTTTCGAAACAGGGAGTTGCGGACCGACTGTGTGGGCCACCATCTTTGATCAAACGATCAATCCAGACCGCCCATTCGTTCCAGAAGGTTGAACCGACCGTACAAAAGGAGTTTCTCCAAACCCATACACACACACTCAGAAGAATCTAGATCAAATGCAGTTCGGACGGTAGAATGATACTTTTGATGGACCACACTAAATGTGACCCGAATAACATCAATCCCAACCGGTTTTGCGAGACCAATCCAATGGTCGGAATGGATTTATGGTCTGACAATTTATTCTGGGCCACACCAAGCATCAGCGTAAGTGACTTGCTACGACTGCATCCGAGAGCCGGTTGATCCGAGCCATTCAACAACCATTGACAGGATCAGTCCAACGATTCTGACTGTCCAAATCCAACCCAGGGGACCATCGATCAAGTTCAAGGAGTTTAAATGGCTTGGATATAATATTTAAGGCATTCATGGGCCGAACGCAGGCACTTCACGCTGCTGCGTGCTGCGTAAGTGTGGAGTCCGTTTTTCAAGCGGATTCTCTCCACTGCTCCTGATACCTATAAAACAGAGAGAAAGAGAACGTGGAGAGGGGGACCGGGAGCAGCTTGGCTTGGGGCTTAGACGTGGATCGGTCGAGAGAGAGAGAGGAATAGTTAAGTTCTTATTTTATTTTTTTTCTACTTGTTTTCCTTATTTGTTTTTTTTAAGATGTATAGCCTATCCATGCTAGGCTAAACCTCTTAGCTAGGGCTAAGAGGTGAAGCTTGTAGCGTGATGGGATGCTTCTTTGCTTGAGTCTTTGTTTAGACTGACTTGATGTTGATTTGGGTTTTATTATGGGAATGTGTTTTTAGTCTTTAATGGTCTGTTGTGACTGAAATTACAATGGGTCTGCAATGGCTTTGAGCATGTTCTTTTCCTCTTTATGTGTATGACGTCAGGAAGCTCTGTTATTCACCATCGTCTCCTGGGCATGGTTGGATGTCGGTACCCTTCCTAACCTTCATACATTGATTGGTTGGTAATTAGTTTAATTCTGTTGTTTGCTTTGTCTCCTGGGCATGGTTTGGTGATGGAATCCATTCTAATTCATATACTTTTCATCTCTTGAAAACCAAATCAAAGACAGTTCAGTTAATTTCCCTGATTTTTAATCCAGGCATAAGATCTCCCTGATCTCTACAAGTGGATCCTCTTAATCCCTAGTTTTCCACTTCTGAATTCTCTTAAATTTTAGTTTAATTATTTCACCATTATTCCTCAAATTACAATCGGTTTAGATTTCATCTTAGCCTAGTTCTAGTTCTAGTTGGTTTCAGATAACGTACAGGTTTCAGTCCCTGTGGATTCGACCTCGGTCTTACCGAGTTTATTACTACATCACAACCCTATACTTGGGGAGCGAACAGTGATACATGTGTTTTATATCATGGTAGGCTGCAGAGTGATCGTGTCATATATCCAGGCCATTCATCCGTTTTACTAGCTCATTTTAATGCCTGAGTCTAAAAGTGAACCAGATCCGAAGCTTGACTAGATTAGACAACGTACACCATAGGAAACAATAGGAACAATGACACCCACCATTGAAAATTTTCTAAAGCCCACTGTAAATTATCTTTTTCCATCCAACCAGCTGAAAAGGTCACATAAACCATCCTAAGGCTTACCATAATATTTTTTTACCCTCTCAAAAAATAAACATTCAATAATATGGGGGCAGAGATTTAATCTCCATAACGTTGATTTGCCATCCAACTTATGGATAAGGTCATGTAGACTTGTACACAGTGAAAATGAAAGTATAAGCTTACTCAAAAACTTTTGTAGGCCTCAACATAATTTTAAAGGTAGGTATTCAATCGCCATTATTTCCTATAGGGTGCTCGACTAGCCTATTACTCGGCTATTATATTTTGGACTCACGCAATAAAATGAGCTAGAAAAACAGATGGACAGCGAGAGGATAAAATACATAGATCATGGCAGACACAACAACGCCTGACACCACCTAACAAGGTAGCAAATTGGTGTCACCACCTGATCCACTTCCTTTTTTGGTGGCCAAATTTTAAAGAGGTTTACTAAGCCACTTTAAACGATAGTTGATAAGATTGGGTTAAGATGACAAAGATAGAAAGCGGATTGACGGGTGGTCCAACACAATCTAGTCATCCTCAGTCTGTTTTGTCAAGTCATTGTATGAGGACACGACCTAGTAGTCCTGTCTGTTTTGTGATGTCATTTAAGGACAACGCTAAGAGTCATGTAAATCAAGAGCTCTGGTGAACCTCGCCAAAGGAAACAGTAGCGAGACAGCCGTGAAACCTTCCTAGGCTGAGATAATGTCATTTTTACACCCATCCTATTGATAAGTTCACACATAAGTAGATATCTGATGAGAAAACACAAATACCACTTGATCCAAAACTCATGTGACTCCAAAGAAGTTTTTAATGGCAGATGTTTAACTGCCACTATTTTCTATGGTGTTGTCCACTGGGGCTTTTGATCAACTTCATTTTTTGGCATGAGCTCAAAAATGAGCCTACGAAATGGATGCACAGCATAGATAAAAACACATTACATCACAATGGCCCTACAGTTAACTAGTTGGGTGGTGTTGGGGTCACCACCCAATCCGCTTCCTTAAGTGCTTGGCATTTAAGTGGGATGAATTGGGTGGTGACCACGGTGTATGGGTTTATATCCCATCCATTTTGCCCTCTCATTCTAGGGCAGAGCTAAAAATGAAGTGGATCCAAAGGTAGAGTGGACCAATAATTGGGATAATGACAACCATGGATGAAAACTTCCAAGGGCACACTATAATGTATCCAAACTCCTGACATCACACCATAATTTTTATTTGCCATCCAACCATTTGATAACGTTGCATCTATGCCGTTGATATGTTTTTCCAGTTCATTATAATGCATGTACATATAAAGAAGCATATCCAAATTTCAGGAGAACCCCACAGGAGGAAGACATGATGATTAAATGCATGCCATTAAAAAATTTGTATGGCCCACTATAATGTTTATTTTTCATCCAACCTGTTCACTAAGTCACATGGATATGGATGAAGGGAAAAACAAATATCAGATTGATTAATAACTTTTGTCATCCACGATAAGTTTTTAACGGTAAATCATCATTGTTTCATGTGGGGTAGTTCATCTGAGATTTAGATATACTTCATTTTTAGGCTGATGCCCTAAAATGAGCTGGGACAATAGATGGACGGCGTGGATATGTACATCAAAGCCACACGGTCAGTGCAGCGCTGTGTTAGTTGAGGCCGAGGAGCCCGTAATCCAAGCCGCATGTAGTGACTTCAAGAAATGAACCGCACTACAGGGAAGCGGATGGGCTGGTGTACCACACACCGCTGACTTAGGTGGTGTGGTTATGTGTCGTGCGGAAGATGAGCGCTGACGTGCCTCGAACTCCAAGATGTATGAACGGTTCCAAGGATATCAAAGTTATATGGGCTTATTATCATGCATTTATTTTATCTACACCATTCATCCATTTGGCAAGATCATTTTAGAGCATTATTCAAAACATGAGTCATGTCCAAAGCTTAAATAAACCACACAACAAATAACAATGAGGAGAATGATTATCACCATTATAGGGCGCACTATGACGATTTATTTTCTATCCAATCTGCTCATAAGGTTACTTATAGTTGGATGAATAGGAAAAACAAATATGATATTGATCCAGAACTTTTGTTGCCATCAAAAGGCTTTCAACAGTAGACATTCAATCCCCACTAATTTTTTTGTGTGGTCCACTTGATTTTAGAATCCGTGTTATTTTTCAGCTCAAACCTTATAACGAATTCGCAAAATGTGCGGACATTCTTTATATAACAAACTCCTGATGGCCGGATCCACAAAACTTAGTGACATCAACAAAGCAGCCAGTAAGGTGGCATGTGGTACACCAGGCAATCCGCTCCCGTGCTAGGGTAGGTCCGGTAGGGAAATCGGATTGCGTACTAAGTTACTTAGTTCACTCTCATGGACCCACCTTAAATGTATGTAGTCTATCCACACTGTCCATTCATTTTTCCATCTAATTTAAAGGGTTGATCCTAAAATTGAAGTATATCCAAAGATCAAGCAGATCATACCACAGGAAATAATGGGGATAATGATTTCCACCATTGGAACCTTGCTAGGCCCCACAGGGAAGTTTATTTTTTATCTAACCTGTTCATAAGATCACACAAACATTGATGAAGGGTATTCTTGATCCAAAACTTCTATGGTCTATTTAAACATTGTATATATTTCATTTTTGGTCTCAAGTGCTAAAATTATCTGTTAAAGCAGATGAACGGAGCAGATAAAATACATAAATCATGGTAGACCTCACAGAGTTTACTCAGTACGCTAAGCTAAGCGTAGTGAGTTACTTGCTACGCAATCCGCTTCCTCTTTGGGCGCACAGGCATACGTAGACCCGTGCTCTACACCAGCGGGTGCAAAAGAAATCTAAACATCATGGTGGCCCTATGAAGGTTTCAGTACTGGACGTTATTATCACCTCTGCTTCCATTCTGTGATGTGGCCCATTTGAGTCTTGGATCACCCTCACTTTTTAGCTTATATCCTAAAACAACATGGAGTGAACGGCGTGATAAAACCCATATATCATGGTTGCCCCACAGAGCCTCTTCCTTTTCCGTCCACTCCAAGGTAAGGATGCAATCCGCATCCGTTCTTACTCAATTATTAAATTTAACAATATTACTTAGATAGCTCAGTTGAGAGAGACAGCAGGATCTAAAAGTCTTGTGTTCCGACTCCATGTCTTCTTTATTAAAAACTGTTTTATTATGAAAACTGAATCCAGGTATTTTTTTAATATTTTCTATAATAAGCTTATTCTAAAAATAATATTTATTATCTTTTTCTCTTTATAAAGTATTTCTAAAATTTTAATTTTACGAAAACTAAAAATTGAATCATTCAATTATTTAAAGAAATATCTGAACTAAAAATTGAATCATCCAATTATTTAAAGAAATATCTGATTTCTTTATATTTTTCTCTATAATTTTTTTTTTTAAGGGAATCTTTTTTCCCATGTTAAATTATTTTAGAAATTAGATATATTATCGTTTTCTGTATTGAAATTATTTATAATGCATGAGCCCAAATTAAAGTGAACCAGATCTGAAGCTTGACTAGACGAGAACACACCATAGGAAACAATAGGAACAATAGCATCCACCATTGAAATTTTTCCAAAGCCCACTGTAAATTATCTTTTTTCCATCTAACCAGTTGAAAAGGTCACATAAACTATCCTAACGCCTACCATAATATTTTTTTCCTCTCAAAAGATAAACATTCAATAATATAGGGGCAGAGATTTAATCACCGTAACGTTTATTTGCCATCCAACTTGTGCATAAGGTCACGTAGACTTGTACGCAGTGAAAATGAAACTATAAGCTTAATAAAAAAAACTTTTGTAGCCCTCAACAAAATTTTAAAGGTAGGCATTCAATCACCATTATTTCCTATAGGGTGCTCAACTAGACTTATTCATCCGCTACTATATTTTTGACTCATCCCATAAAATGAGCTAGAAAAACAGATGAACAGTGAGGATAAAATACATAGATCATGGTAGACACAACAACGCCTGACACCACTTAACAAGGTAGCAAATTGGTGTCACCACCTGATCCACTTCCTAGGTTAGTGGCCAAAATTAAAAGAGGTTTAGTAAGCCACTTTAAATGATAGATGATAAGATAAGGTTAAGATGACAATGATAGAAAGCAGATTGAGTGGTGACCCAACACAACCTAGTCATCAGTCTGTTTTGCCAAGTCATTTAAGGACAAAACGCCAGCAGTCAAGTAAATCCGAAAGCTCACGTGAGCCACGCCGAAGGAAACAGTAGGGAGACACCACCCGGGAAACCTTCCTAGGCCCAGATAATGTCATTTTTACACCCATCCTATCGATAAGTTCACACATAAGTAGATATATGATAAGAAAAGACAAAAACCACTTGATCCAAAACTCATGTGGCTTCAAAGTAGTTTTTAGTGGCAGCTGTTTAACTGCCACTGTTTTCTATGGTGTTGTCCACTGGGACTTTTGATAAACTTCATTTTTTGGCATGAGCTCAAAAATGAGCTTACAAAATGGATGTACAGCATAGATAAAATACATATATCACAATGGCCTTACATTGCATGACACTACCTAGTTGGGTGGTGTTGGGGTCACCACCCAATCCACTTCCTTAAGTGGTTGGCATTTAAGTGGGGCGAATTGGGTGGTGACCCACGGTGTATGGGTTTTATATCCACACCATCCAATCCACTTTGCCATCTCATTTTATGGCATTAGCTATAAAAATGAAGCGGATCCAAAGGTAGAGTGGACTACACCATAGGAAATAATTAGGATAATGACGGCTACGGTTGAAAACTTCCAAGGGCACACTATAATGTTTACTAACCATCCAAACTTTTGACATCACACCGTAATTTTTATGTCATCCAACCATTTGATAATGTCACATAAGCCTGAATGAAGGGAAACCACAAATATCAATTTGATCTAAAACTTTGGTGGCTCCTGAGAAGTGTTTATAATGGCGAGCATTTAGTCACCATTGTTTCTTGTGGTGTGCTCTACTAAACCTTTTAATCAGATTTATTTTGGGGCTCATGCCTTAAATTGAGCTAGAAAAATGGATGGATAGTGTGGATAAAACATATACATCACAGTGGGCCCTACAGTGCCTTGCCGCCACCTAAATTGGTGGGGTTAGGGTCACCACCCAATCCACTTGCCATGTAAGCCAGTTTTAATCCTAATTGTCAAGATTTGATTCATATGATGCTGATAGGAAGCGATTGGATGGTGACCTCAACACTAATCTCCGTTGTATTGGGTGTTGTGGGGCCACCGTGATGTATGTGTTTTATATCCACACCATCCATCCATTTTTCCAAGTCATTTTATTGTAGGATCCCAAAAAACGAAGTAAATCTAAAGCCCAAGTGGACCACACCAATCCAAGAAACTATCCTAGGGCCCATCCAGTTAATAAGGTCGAAAAAAAAGGTGATACGAACCTGGACAAGGAGAAAATGAAAATATAGGTTTAATCCAAACTTTTGTGGCCCCCAAGAAGTTTTTAAATGGGGGCATTCAATCACAATTGTTTTCGATGGGGTGCTCCACTAGGCCTGTTGATCCTCTACATTTTGGGGCTCATGCCACAACACCTGAGACCACCTACCTAGGTATTATTGGTGTCACCACCTGATCCACTTCCATAGGTTGATGGTGCAAACTTAAAGAAGTTTAGTAAGCCAGTTTTAATTATAGTCAATGAAATCGGATTAAGATGACAATGATAAGAAACAAATTTGAGGTGACCCAACACAACCAATTGCCAGATGGTGTTAGCATTGCGACATGAAATATACATTTTAACTCACATCGCACATCCGTTTCGCCAGCTCATTTCAGGACAACCCCATAAAATCAGGCAAATCCGAAGCTCATGTGAACCACACGTTAAAGAAAACTGTGGGAATATTAACACCCACCCTACCCTTGAAACCATCCTATGGCCCACCATACTATCATTTTTCCATCCATCCTGTTGATTAGTTCACACATACCTGAATGATGGGAAATTAACACAAATACCCCACTTTTTTCACTTGTCTACGTGATGCTGGTTGTTGTGGGCCCAAAAGATAAATATCTCACCAATTCCATTGAATGGTTTGCAATACTGGTAGGTAGTCAATGATATCGGATTAAGATGACGATGATAAGAAACAAATTTGAGGTGACCCAACACAACCAATTGCCAGATGGTGTTAGCATTGCGAGGCTTACCATGAAATATACATTTTAACCCACATCACACATCCGTTTCGCCAGCTCACTTCAGGACAACCCCATAAAATCAGGTAAATCCGAAGCTCATGTGAACCACACGTTAAAGAAAACTGTGGGGATATTAACACCCACCCTACCCTTGAAACCATCCTATGGCCCACCATACTATCATTTTTCCATCCATCCTGTTGATTAGTTCACACATACCTGAAAGATGGGAAAACACAAATACCCCACTTGTTTCACTTGTCTACGTGATGTTGGGTGTTGGGTGTTGTAGGCCCAAAAGATAAATGTAGGCCCAAAAGATAAATATCTCACCAATTCCATTGAACGGTTTGCAATACTGGTAGGTATGTCTTTTATTGGTAGATATGTGTTTTATATCTATGTCATTCATTTGTTTTAATATCTCATTTTAAGGCAAGCCCAAAAATAAAGTAGATTTGAAGATCAAGTGCACTAGATTGTAAAAAATGATGGGGACAATGGCATTCACCCGTGAAACCTTCCGAAGGCTCATTGTAATGTTAAACTGCCATTCAAGCTATTGGTAAGGTCACACATACCTGGATGAGAAAACACACCTATTAGCTTAAACCAAAACTTTGGTGGCCCTCAAGAAGTTTTTAAGGGAGGACATTCAATCACCATTGTTTCATGTGGTCCATTTGAGCTCCTGATCAACTTTTTTGTTGGGCTCATTTCTTAAAATGATCTGGCAAAAAAGATGGGCAGCATGGATAAATTGTATATCACTATGGACCCCACAATGCTGACACCACTAGCTTGATAGTGTTAGGGTCACCTCCCAATCCGCTACCATAAGTTAGTGGAGCCAAACTTGAATAGGTATGTAAATCAGATTTAATTAGTCTCTAAGATTGGATTCGTTTGATGGAAATAAGAAGCGGATTGGGTGGGGTGACCCAACACCACCCATCTACATGATTTTGGGTGTTGTGGGGCCACCGTGATGTATGTGTTTTATATCCATGCCATCCATCCATTTTCTAGCTCATTTTATGGCATGATCTCAAAAGTGAAGTACATCTGAAGATCAAATGCACCACACCACATGACACAATAGGGATAATGACATCCACCTGTGAAACCTTCCTAGAGCCAACTGTAATATTTATTTGCCATCCAACTTGTTGATAAAATCACACAGACCTGGACAAAGGGAAATGCAAATATAAGCCTTATCTAGAACTTTTGTGGCCTACAAAAAGTTTTTAAAGATGGGCGTTCAATCACCATTGTTTCTTATAGAGCACTCTACTTCAACGTTGATATGCTACACTATTCAGCTTATGCGGTCAAATGAGCTGGAAAGATGCATGGGCAGCTCAAATAAAGCATACATCAGAGTGGGCCCCACAACGTGATTAGTGGCATTGAGGGTCTCCACTTGAGCAACTTTAAGTACACAAAAATCACAAATTTGCGAGGGACCAGATCCGTCACAAAACCAAATTAACAATGGATTAGATTCATCGCATGGCTCGTTGATGTTAGCTGGTTCATAAATTAAAAATTCATTGTTGAACTATGGCCAAATCCATCTGAATTTGTCATTATAAATTTTTGCGATAGACCTCAAATCTGCTGTAGATAAATCTTGTTCAAAAATTAGCAACGGATTTCGTTCGTCGCTAATTTATCTACAAAAAAATAAGTGGTGTTTTAAATAAAAAAAAAAATCTTACTCTCGAGTCATTCAAAAGAAATTCACAAGACGGACTATCATCCATCGCAAAAGCAACTGAAATCCGTTGCTAGATTTATTGGGTTTTTTGGGCGGTAATTTGTGACAGATTAAAATCATCGTACATTCTTAATTTGCGACTGATCAAATCCATTGGTAAATGTTTTTTGTTGGGTTTTTGGGCGGTAATTTGTGACGGATTAAAATTCGTCACAAAATCTTAATTTGCGATGGACCGAATACGTCGTAATGTTCATTTAGCGATGGATTTTGGTCTGTCGCTAAAACCAATCAACCGCAGTAAGTGCGCACTTTTTCATTAGCGATGGACTATGTCCGTCGTTAAGCCAAGCATTTTTTGTGACAGATCAAATTAGCAATTTTGGTGGTGTTCCCTAGGTTAGATGTCCAAATATAAAAAAGTTTGAGAGACCATTTTCATGATAGATAGTAAGATAATATTAAGTAGACCTTCATAGGCAGTAGATTGGGTGGTGACCCAACACAACCCAACCAAGAGGTGTTGGGCATGTATTCTACCACATCATTCATCTATTTTTTCAGCTCATTTTAAGACGACCTCCAAAAGTAAGCAAATTCGAAGCTCAAGTGAAACAAACGATTGGAAATAGTGGGGATATAATGGCACCCACCCTCAAAACCTTCATAGGGCCAATGTGATTTTTATTTGCCATCCAACCATGGTCACATGGACTTCAATGCAGGGAAAACACAGAGATCACACTAGGGCCCACAACGCTTGACAACACCTAGCTGGTTGGCGTTAGGGTCACCACCCAATTCACTTCCCTAGGTGCATGCTACCTAGGGCTGTAACTTGTCGGGTTTGGGGCAGGTTTACCCAAAACCATACCTACCCATTTACTAAATGGGTTTGGGATCAAATCTTATACGTAGATCCTTTTACTAAATGGACAGGTATAGGTTGGGTCTGAGTCAACCCAATAAATGGGTCTGAGCCTGGTAAAGGGAGATCCACTCATACTCATTTCTAATTGAGTCGGGCCTAATGGGTATCTTTTTCCCTTGTTATTTGTTATGGTATGTAAGTATTTTTACCAGGTTTAAAACCGAGTTTGGACGGGTCCTAATTTTGATGGATTTCTTTCAACATAGACCATACCCCCATTTACTAAATGGGTTTGGGTCGGGTCAAGCAGAGCTAGGTCTAATATAAAGCAAACCAAATTCAGACCTATTTAGCAATAAGGTCTATTCTTAAAACTAGACCCATACCATTTAATAAACATGTTGGGTCCAATCTGAGTACCCATCAGGTCCGGTAACCCATTTACAACTCTAGTGCCGCCAAACTTAAATAGGTACATAAGCCAATTTTGATTATAGTCGGTAAACTGATATTTATATGACGAAGATGGGAAGCAGATTTTGTTGGCATTCAATGCCACCTATGGGGCCCATCGTAATGTATGTGATTTATATTCATGCCATCTATCCATTCATTTTATAACAAGTCTCCAAAACTAAATTAGAGCCGAAGCTCAATTGGATCACGCCAAAGGAAACAGTGAGCATATATAATGACTCCACCCTTGAAGCGTTTGGGTGATGGCCCAATACCACCTACCTCATGTAGCCCACCATAATGTATATGTTTTACACCTAGTTCACGAGACCAAAAATGACGCAAATTAATACAACGCACAATTGGACCACACAATAGGAAACATTAGGGTTAATGACACCTAATGTTGAAACCTACCTCAGGCCGACCGTAATGTTAGTTAATCATTCATACTATTGTTAAAGTCATGTAGACCTGGATGAAGGGAAAACATAAATATAAGCTTGATCCTTTAAAGTCAATCACCAATATTTCCTGCTGAATGGACCATTTGAGCTTTTAATCTGCTACATATTTTGGCTCATGATAAAATGAGCTGGAAAAATGGATGGATGGCAAGGATAAAACACAATATACATCATTGAGGGCCCCACAATGCTTAAATCTATTAGCTGGCAGGTGTTGGGGTCACCACCTAATACACTTCCCTAGGTTGGTGGGCCCTACCTCAGAGGTTTGTAAGCCAGTTTTAATGATATTCAACAAGATTGGACTAAGATGCTGGAGATAGGAAGGAGATGAGGTTTTGACCCAATACTACCAGCTAGGCGCGTTACGCGTTATGAGCCCACTACAGTGTATGTGTTTCATACCCATGTTGAGTCCATTTTGCCTGCTCATTTTAGAACTTGACCTCCAAAATGAAACAAACCTGAAATACAATTGAACCACACCACAGGAAATAGTGAGAGATAGTGACACCCACTCCTGATACCTTTCAAGGCCCCACAGTAATTTTTATTAGTCATCAAACTAGTTGATAAGGTCACACAACACCTGGATGAAGTTAAAACACAGATATAAGCTTGATCCAAAACTTCGGTGAGCCCCAAAAATGTGTTCAATGGGGGGAATTCAATCATCACTATTTCATATGGTGTGGTCCACTAGATAGAAATTTTCCAGCTCATGTCCTGAAATGAGCTGGAAATGGTTATACAGTGGGATAAAATACACACACCATGGCGGACCCCACAATGCCTAACACCACCAACCTGGATGGTGTGTAATATTCTAGATTTTTTTAATTTTTTTTTTCTCGTTTTCTTTCAAGGGTTGTATTATGGGATGCATTTTTTTAAATTGTTGTTTCAATTTTAGTGTGTAACTTTTATTTCTTCGATCATCTAATAGTTTGAGTTTATTTAGTAATTTTTGTACTGTTTGGTTTAGTTTTCATGTTGCTATTAAAACGGATTTTTTCTTTAAATTCTCAAAAGTTCCATAAAATAATAAATGTTAATAGTTGAATCATCTTATTGTCCAGTAATATATTTGACCTATAGTTCGATTTGTGACTGGACCACTCAATCATAGAAAACCAACCACGAATCAATATTCGTTCATATATACATCTATTCAAGATTTCGTTCTTTTTATCATCACCTATTTATATACTTAACGTACCATTGAATTTTGTTTATTTAAAAAAAAAAAAAAAAAAAAAGCAAACAAACAAACCTATGTACATTAATCTAGTAATCGCATAATGATCCCAATCATCCATTTATTTTTTCACATACTTAACCCAAATCCATCGATCATGAACCAAGGGTCAAGATCTCATTGATAGCTTATCCAAACACCAAACCGTTGAACACTAACATCTCTTATATAAACATTGAATTCTATCCATCTATTTTTTATTGAATGTACACGCTAGTAGTAATAAGTCAAGGGTGTACACAACCATACCCTTGACGATTCTCAAAAACATAATTGCATGTGTTTAATCATGGGGGAAAATTAACCAAAGGTCACTTCATGTATTTAAGCCATACATATTTAATGTCTACACCTGGATCACATTATCTAACCTTCTATCATAGTTTTTCATCATACCACTAGATGATCCACCCAATCATCAAACAAAAATCACCAATATGATCCCTACATTTTTCCATTGAACCCATCGAGTTATGTAACAAATATACATCTTACGTTTGTCACCACGTATCTCCCAATATGATAATTTATCCACCGAACATAATCTCTATTTTATTTTTATTTTTTTTTTTATTTTTTTTAATGCACGGACACACACCCCAGACACTCACACTAGTGGAATTTCACCACCTATGGATACTCAAACCTTTGACCGGGTGTTGAAACTCCTAGTAGTCTACCACCGAACATAATCTCTATATCCATTAAGATATCCTATGGAACAGTTATTTTTTATTTACAAATTTTCTCAACCATCTATCTTCTAAAATCATTATAGCCACCAAACCGCTCGTTTGAATATAATTTTAACAATACAATACATAATGTGCAAAAAATTTCATGAAACGAACGAGTGGATATAACACATACATCATGGCTTAAAATTATATGGCAAAATGGGTGAATGGTGATGGATGGTGTGGATATAGCACACATCATGGCGGGCCCACAAAACTTCAACAAGTCAACAGACATTCGTGCTGTGTTCTACGCTGCGCAATCCAATATCCAAGGGATGCCGATTACGTGATGCAGAGTTAACAGGGTGAGGATCTGACGGTGGGGCCCACCTCAACGTACTTGTTATATATCCACTTCGTCCACTCGTTTTGCAAGCTCATTTTATGGCGTGGTCCCAAAATGAGGCAGATCCAAATCTCAGGTGGGACCAGATTCGGGATTCAATTCCCCAACATACACCATGGGACAGAATATGTCTCGGTTCCCGCACATGCATCTGAGGACATCCACCTTGTATATTCAATTTAGTAGTTGGGTCTATAGTCTGCTGACTCCTCACAGTGGCCGTAGTGCCAGCCATCAGAACCATTCAGGAGGTGAGCCCATCCACCGACTGGTTATGATCGAAGTATGGGTTGTAAAAACGACCAGAATCTAGCGACGACCAAAATCATAAAATGGACAAATGGCCAATGGTTGGGTCAGCCCTACAAACATAACCTAAACCCTGATAGAAATGGGCCTCTCTGAATCATCCCAAAGTACCACGCACAGCTGTCGTCATTTTATTCTGGGCCATCCACTTTCAGGACAAAAGTTAGGAAGACTACGATGATCTGTAAGGGATCATCTGCAATGCACCATCACCAGTCTACAATGGCGGACATGGATCACTGAGAGGTGGGCCACACCAATAAGAATCCCAGTGCCAAATGAAAATCCCTGTGGCGCTTGCGTTATGCTACACAACCCCACACATGTATGTAATCCGAACCTATCATCAGGTGGATAATATCTTGGATGGGCCACAACCCACAAATCATATAATATAACAAAATCCTGACCATTCCATCAGTGGGCTTTAGTTGAAAGAAAATAAAAGGTCACAAATTCAAATCAAAGTTACTCTCGACCATCCATTTCTTTCCTGAAATAAATAATAATAATAATAATAATAATAATAATAATAATAAATAAATAAATAAATAAATAAAAGCATTAGAATTGTTTCATGGGTGTAAAGTTATGATATGAACCATCCAAGGTGTGGCCTACCTGATGAGTGGTTCAGATGTGCACCAGTGGGTGACAATCATTCTTAGGATAAAAGGAGACATGAGAGCCAACATGTGCCAGACATCCCAGCCATGCAATAAGTGGACCCCATTGTGCAGATGACGTGGCCCAAAAATCAGATTAGAAACAGAAACAGATGGGGCGTAATCTACATGGCCCACCTGATGATTTTACTTCCTGGGCTTTGAGGCCAAAGGTAATATATAGAGATGGACGCAATCTACAACATGGACCACGCAGGCATGGCCCACCAGTAGAGCTGCATCCGTTCATCTAATCAGCAGAATGCTGACCAGAAAAGCACTAGTTGGAGAATAAAATAACAGAATAAAGAGGACATGAAAAAAAAAGAACTCCCCAGCAGAAAATAAATAAGAAGAAGAAGAAGAAGCTGATCTATTAACAGAAACATATCCGCCCAACAATCATAACACTCTTCTGTACATTGAAAGAAAATTTAAAAAAAAAAAAAAAAAGTTCTTTTTTCAGTAATTTACTTACCTTCGGAGGGGCTTGTAGGGTACACAGTGACGTACTTGGACTGGAACCGGTGGGTGAGGCCGAGGGCGACCAGAGACTGAGATGCCCACCCTTTCTCTATGAACAAGTGGTTGAGGCACTACAAGAAAAGGGGACTTTAACCTCGGTTCAAAACCGTGGCCAAAAAGGTTAAAAACTGAGGCTAAAGCCTTTAGCCTCAGTTATCCAAATAGAGGTTGAAAACCTGTGGCTAAAGGCTTTAGCCTCAGTTTTAGCAACCGAGGCTAAAATGACTTTTATAGCCTCGGTTCTTCAAGTGAGGCTAAAAACCTCTTTAGCTTCAATTTTCTCAAAATGAGGCTAAATCAAAATTTTAGCCTCCATTGTTTTCAACTAAGACTAAATCCAAATTTTAGCCTCAATTACCTCTAACCGAAGCTAAATCTATTTTTAACCTCAGTTCTCAACAACCGAGGCTAAAGCCTTTAGCCACGGGAGTTGTAGTCTTAGTTTAGGTAACAAAGGCAAAATTGAGACTAAAGATAGATTTAGCCTTTGTTGACATCAGTTGATGCTAAAATCAATTTCTAACATCATTTATCAATAATCGAGGCTAAATCATTTATTTTAACCCATTCATAAACCTATGCATATTCAGTGGCCATTGATTAAATGGCTTGCATTTTTGTTCTCATAAGGTAAAAACTCATGGAGAAAAACATGAGAATCACACCCACTTTTCAAATTGAAATTTTAGTTTCTACTTGGAATAGAAATCTGAGGGAACAAAAAAAAAAAATCAACAACTGAAGCTTTGATCAACCGTCATCATTGGATTCTAATTCAGATTGCTAGATCTTGACTGCAACAATTGAAGCCTCTGGTCCATCTCAGAGAAATTAGCCAACATGTTGGAGCTGTAGTTGGGAGAGATTTGGTGCGTCATCGGCAGTGAAAGCTTTCCTCTGCCAACGGCCATAATCACAGGATCGATAAATTCAACACCAACATAACTGCTATTTCCAGCAACTTGTTGTTGCAGATTCAAATTAGCTGAACTACCAAGGAATGGATCTTGTGCGTGGTAGACAACTCCGCCACAGAAGGAATATAAGCATCCACAACAATCAGAAAAAAGATCTTACCAGCAAGAAAATAAAAAAAATAGATGGTAGCAAAACTGTAAGAATTTGAGCCAGTAGATCAATGGTAGACAGGGTGCGCATTTCAACATTGAGGTCTCAGATTTGCAAAATAATTCACATCATGTGGTCCCCAAAGTGTAATGCAACAAGCATGTTAGCCTCTATGAAAGGAGGTAGATACCAAAATGACACATCTTCCAGTTCTAAATATAAAAAGGCGAGTTAATAATGTTTCAAGTGCACCAAAAGCATGCAGATGGAGTGAAAATGAATATTTTCAAGGTTGCAGTGCATAAACAAACAGATTTGAGAGCTGACTCAGAGTTGCAAAATATCAGCAACGTTGCAAAAGCTGTTGTCACAAAAGAAGGTATTTTTTGGTATAAGATATCATCACTGGCAAACGTAATTTAGACACTCATGCACACATTTGGTTGCCCCTCTGCCAGGCTTCCTAAATTTATATCTTCTTTTTTTTTTTCTTCACTTCTTTAGTAGTTCCATTCTGCATAGAGATTCAAACAAGAGCATGGTTAGTCAACAGTCAACACCACACAACATCATCAGTTAACAATGAGAAAAACTTTGATACTCTAGTGAGATGGTCTGTGTGCATGAACTCAAATTGTACACATTGCATACACGTAACTAAGATTAAAGCATCCAATTGTGGCCCCACTTTAACTCGGTCATAAACTAAAATTTAAATTGATGTCCTGTCCAACTAGTGGACACCTAATGGACAGTCAAAATGAAAAATACTCAACAGTCTGAGTTCAGCAAACTAATGTCCATTAATCATAGGTTAGGATCATCCAGTCCATTTGATTTTGGGTGTGACCTATCACCTATCTACAGTGGATCCCACTATATGGAGTTTTAATTTGGGCTACATGCATCCTTGTGTGCAACTTCTAAGTGCAATCATGTGAAGTATCAACCATCAAACCCTATCAGATTATCAAATGACACCCTGCTAACTAAAGAGAATTGATACATGCACCCTGAAAAGATGCAATTCTAATTTAAGCTCTAGAGAGTTTTGAGTCGAGATATCATCTCGATTCACATCAGCAGAAACAAAATGCAGGATGCTCGATTAAGAACATAAAAGAAGGAACAATCCGCTCGAGAAATAAATTTCTCTTCAGGACCAGGAAAATGATAACAACAACAGAAATCAAAATCGCTGCAAATAACAGAAAAAATAAAGATCCAGAGCAAGATAAACTCGCTAGAAATCAAGTATTTTAGAGATTTCATCAAAATCCCCAAAATAAAAGGTACAATCAAACGAAATCATCTGCTGAAAAGGGATCCAACAAGAAGTATCGGCATACAGAGAGGAATCCTTCCAAGAATGAGCGTTTTAGAGCTTTCGAATTACCTGAAAGAAGAAATCTTAGCTGCAGCAGGATCTCGGAAGCTACCCACCCAGCTTCTAGAAGGGATCGGAAAACTGAAGCTTCTACTGAGCGAATTCCCCAAACAGATCTGAAGGAAGCATCAAATCATAGCATGCAAGCAAAATCAAAAGGAAATTCGACTTCCCATCGAGAGATCGAAGCGAAAACCGAGCGATTCCGATAAAGAACTGAGATATCAAGCAAAGATCCGTAAATAATTCGATTCAAACCGATTCGGAAAAAAGCTTCAGATAATCAAAAATAAAAATAAAAAATGCAGCAGAATCTCACTAAACACATTCAAAAGAAAAAGAGAATAAAGCAGATGGATTTCAGTAAAGAAATTGGGCCCAAAGAAATTCCAACAAGAAAACCTGTAAGATCGAGCTTCTTCTTCGATTCGATTCCTCCAAACGAAGATCCAAAATGAGGAAAAGAGAGATTGAATTGCTCGCCTCTGTCTGATCGAAATACGAGTGCTTTTGATTTTGTTTTTTTTTTTTTTTCTTCTTTCAAGGGATCGATGAGAGAGAGAGAGAGAGAGAGAGAGAGAGAGAGAGAGGAAAGTAGTAGAAGTGCTATGACTGGGACAAGCAGGGAATAGAAGAAGACGGGTATTAAATAAAATGCCCTTTCATTTTGATTTTATTACGAGACTGCCCCCTCGTTCGCTTATCTCCTGTTAATGTCGTCTTACGCTTGACTAGGGGTGTACACAGGTCGAGCCGAGTCGAACTGGCCTCAGCCAGTCCAGGCCCGTTCAACAACCACACAAGGCCCGAACCCGACCGGGCCTAGTCACCGGGCCAACATCTCCAGCCCGAATCGGGCCTGGCGCAAGTTCGGGTTGAGTTCGGGCCAGTTTCGAACCTGAGTTCGGACCAGTTTCGAACCTTACAGCAAGTTCATGGGAAGGGCTTTGGTAGGTAATCCGCGTCCCATTACAAAGCCCTCGATCAACAGTTTAGATAGTTGAACTATAGACTCCACAAAAAATCTAACTAGTCAGGACATTTACATACATTTGATAAAGCATAAAATAAAATATTTTATACAAATTAAATACAGTCATACATGGCTCGGGCCGGGCCGAGTCGGGTCGGGCTGGGGCAAGTGGGATTTCGGACCGAGTCGGGCCGAACTGGGAGGTATCCGAACTCGGCCTGAACTCACTTTCGGGCCTAGAAAATTGGCCCGTCTTGACCCGAATTCAGTTCCGGGTCGGGCCGAGTCGGGCTTTTTTAGGCCGGGTCGAGCGAGCTAACCGGGCTAGCCCGGTTTGTGTACACCCCTACGCTTGACCAATGATCGCACGTTGCTAGCCGTTCGACTTAAGAACTAATCTGAGATTGACCGGCTTTAGCGGTTGTTAAAACAGGTTAAGACAAAAGGTCAAAAGTGATAAAAATAAACAAATTAAAGAATTTTAATTTTAAAAAGGTAACTTATAGACTTTTTGCCTCACTTACTCACCAACCAAGGCAAAAGGGCGAACATTTGGCCTCAGTTTCTCACCAACCAATGCAAAAGGGCAGACTTTTGGCCTCAGTTGTTCACCAACCAAGGCAAAATGGCAGACTTTTGGCCTCAATTTCTCACCAACTGAGGCAAAAAGGCAGACTTTTAGCCTCGGTTGCTCACCAACCGAGGCAAAAGGGCAGACTTTTGGCCTCGGTTGCTCACCAACTGAGGCAAAATGGCATACTTTTGGCCTCAGTTGCTCACCAACTGAAGCAAAAGAGTAGACTTTTAGCCTCGGTTGCTCACCAACCGAGGTAAAAGGACAGACTTTTGGCCTCAATTTCTCACCAACCGAGGCAAAAAAACAGACTTTTGACTTCGGTTGCTCACCAACTGAGGCAACAGGGGAGACTTTTGGCCTCGATTGCTCACCGACCGAGGTAAAAGGGCAGACTTTTAGCATCAATTGCTCGCCAACCGAGGTAAAAGGGCATACTTTTGGCCTCAGTTGTTCACCAACTGAGGCAAAAGGGCAGACTTTTGGCCTCAATTGCTCACCAACCGAGGTAAAAGGGCGGACTTTTGGCCTAAAATGTCACTAACGGAGGCAAAAAGGCAGACTTTTGGCCTCAGTTTCTCACCAACTGAGGCAAAAGGGCAGACTTTTGGCCTTAGTTGCTCACCAACCGAGGTAAAAGGGCAGACTTTTGGCCTCAGTTGCTCACCAACCGAGGCAAAAGGGCAGACTTTTAGCCTCAGTTTCTCACAAACTTAGGCAAAAAGGTAGACTTTTGACCTCAGTTTCTCACTAACCGAGGCAAAAAATGAACTTTTAACCCTAGTTCCTTTACAACCGAGGCTAAAAAGTACATTTAGCCTCATTTATTTTGAACCGAGGCTAAAAAATTGAGGCTAAAGGCCTACTTTCTTGTAGTGAGGACTACATGTTGTGGCTTTGGAGGGAGAGATGATGATGTAGAGTGGGTCGCAAACAGTTTCATGGCCAAGATGGATCAGAAAAGGCCCGGTCGACGACAGAAGTGATCCGGACCATCGGACCTCAGATCGGGCGTATCTCGCAATCCGGAATCAGTTACCTGACGTAAAATATATGATTTTGGGGTAGAACGAGCTACTTTAGCCAACCAACCCCACTATGCTAGGTTGTGATGCCCAGAATTGCAAAAAACCCCTGGATCGACAGTCGTTTCCATGTTTTAATTTCATTTTTATTATAAATAGTAAGTTTTAGTTTAATTATAACTCTTCATCCTTTAGGCTTTAGGAGTTGTGCCCAACGTGAAAAGAGCTTAGAATAATTAGGAGAACAGTTTCATGAAGCCAAATAGGACACTATTTTTGGTCGAAAACCTTGCGCACTTGTAGACATCACGACCGTCTATAAATAGTAAGTTTACTATTTATAGTAAGTCGCGAATTCTAAGAGTTTTAGTTGTAGTTTGATTCTGATTTCTTTTCCATTACTTGGTATCCCTATTTAAAGGGTTGTGAACTCATTTTTATTCATTCATTAATCAATTTTGAATTTATTAGATTTTATTTCTATTTTATGCTTTCTTTCCTCGTGGATTCGAGAAGTTTCTGTGAGGAGTCTAAAGAAGTTCCGTGGATTCGGAATACTTATCCTCCTGAGGAAGACGGTGCTCGACCTCATGTCCTCCCCTGCGTCAATTTGGTATCAAAGCGAGGTTTTTCCTCGGATCAATGGTTTCTAATGACGGGTCGGGCAACAATCCCATGGGCGGTGCTCCAGGGAATTTACCTTTAACGGCGACAGCTTTCGAAGTAGCTCGATAAGAGAATTGGCAAGCCATGCAAGGGCTGCAGGCTTCCATCAATCGTATATCTGATCTCTTGGTGAAAAACCTAAGGTAACTCCGTGTTCCTGGTGGTAATCCTCCACCGCCAATTGCTGAAACTCGTAATCGCCCTGATCGCAGGATAGTATTGGCAGTGCATCCAATGGTCATTCCCGAGGAAGGGGGCTCCAGTGAGGAGGAAATCGATGACATAATCTTCCAACACCCCAGACCTGGCGATGATCGAGTAGATCAAACGGATCGAGAATTCAAGATGCGTGTTAATATTCCTAGCTTCAATGGCCAACTACACTTTGAGGATTTCCTCGATTGGCTTTCTGAAGTTGAGTGATTTTTTGACTATATGGACATCCCTGAAGCAAAGAAGGTCAAGCTGGTGGCCTACAAGCTAAAAGGAGGAGCTTTAGCTTGGTGGGAACAACTGCAACTCACGCGAACTAGGCAGACGAAAGTATCAATCCGCACCTGGCAGCAAATGAAGCAGTTACTACGTGCCCGATTCCTCCTTAGCGATTGCGATCAGGTATTATTCCAACAATACCAAAATTACCGACAGGATAGTCGGTCGGTGAGAGAATACGCAGAAGAATTTTATCGCCTGGCGGCGCGTAACGATTTGGTCGAGACTGAATCGCAGCAAGTCGCTTGATTCAACGGTGGATTGCGTATGTCTATCCAGCATTGGGTCCAGATGCAGTTCGTCTAGACGATGAATGATGCGATTAAGTTAGCTACTCGGGTAGAAGTGCAACTTGAACGTCCTAACACACGGACCTATCCTACTACAAGGGTCCCTGTGACGGGTCCACCCCAAGGAACTGCACAGCCCAAGGGGAAGGAGCCCGTAGGAGCACGCACTCAACCTCATATGTCTGAGAACCGAGATCTGGCTAGACCTCAAAGGGGCGTATTAACTGCTGCTGGTCCAAGTAGAATCTCGAACCCCTATGCTCGGCCAAGGCCCGACAACTACTATTGTTGTGGCCAACCAGGCCACCTATCAAATACTTGTCCCCAGAGAAAAGTGGTAAACCTCGCCATCAATGATGGTAGTGCTGATAACGCTTATGAAGATCTAGATATTGAAGAACAGGAGCATACTACCAAGGACGAGGCAGATGATTCAAGTTGGGTTCAGCAAGATCACGGCGAGTCGCTCGTCGTGAGGCGACCATTATATGCGCCAAGAAAAGAAGTGTATCCACAACAACATAACATCTTCCGCACTAGGTGTACGGTGAATCGAAAGGTTTGTGATGTTATCATTGACAGTGAGAGCAGCGAGAACATCGTATCCAAGGTTATGGTGGAAAAATTGTAATTGAAAACAGAGCGTCATCCCTCTCCATATACAATCGGTTGGATCAAGAAGGTCAGCGAAATAAAGGTAACTAAACGGTGCACCATATCCTTTTCAATTGACAAACATTATAAGGATAAAGTAGTATGCGATGTGGTTGACATGGAAGTATGTCACATACTACTCGATCGGCCCTGGCAATCTTACCGTGACGCCACTCATAAAGAGCGAGATAACATATATATCTTCGATAAGGACGGCTGGAAGACCATATTGGCCCCAATGGATCCAGAGGGACCACCTAAAACTTCTAAGTGGAGGGCCATTTTCTCCTAACCATACGGGACTTCATGGAAGATTCCAAAGAAACAGGACAGACTTATGCATTAATTGTAAAAGGGGAAAAACTCGAGCCTACCATCATCCCTAAAAGACTAAGGCCCCTGCTACATGAATTTAAAGAAATCTGGCTCGATGACCTTCCCGATGGGTTACCCCCCATGCGGGATATCCAACACCATATCGACTTTGTCCTTGGGTCCAGTTTACCTAATCGTCCTCATTATCGAATGAGTCTGAATGAGTGCGAGATTCTGCAAGGACAAGTAGAGGAGTTGATCTGTAAGAGTCTTATTCGAGAAAGCATGAGTCCTTGTGCTGTACCAGCTTTATTAACTCCAAAGAAAGATGGGAGTTAGCGCATGTGTGTCGACAGCCGAGCCATCAACAAAATCACTATAAAATACAGGTTTCCTATACCACGGTTGGACGATATGTTGGACATGCTAGAGGGTACAAAAATATTCTCTAAATTGGACCTAAGGAGCGGCTACCATCAGATTTGAATACGGTCGAGTGATGAGTGAAAAATCACATTTAAGACCAAGAAAGGATTATACGAATGGATGGTCATGCCCTTCGGTCTTTCAAATGCGCTTAGCACATTTATGAGATTGATGAACCAAGTTCTGAAACCTTTCATTGGGCGGTTCGTTGTGATTTATTTCGATGATATTTTGATATACAGTCAAGACGAAACCACCCATATGGAACACCTCAAGAAGGTCCTTCAAGTGCTCACTAAAAATAAACTGTATCTCAATTTAAAAAAGTACAGCTTCATGATTGATAGCCTATTATTTCTAAGTTTTGTCGTAACATCCACGAGCATTTAAGTGGATAAGGAAAATGTGAAGGCAATCAAAGAATGGTGGGTTCCCACAAATATTTACGAAGTGCGAAGTTTTCATGGACTGTCGACATTCTATCGTCGGTTCGTGAAAATTTTTAGTATCATTGTGTCACCAATCACAGATTGTATGAAGAAATGACAGTTTTAGTGGATTGACGAAGCCGACAGGAGCTTTGCCGAAATCAAGCGCAGATTATCCACGACCCCGGTTCTTGTACTTTTCAACTTCGACAAATTGTTTGAAGTCAAATGTGATGCCTCATTTGTCGGAATTGGGGGAGTCTTATCTCAAGAAGGTAGGCCGGTAGCCTTCTACAGTGAGAAACTTAGCGATGCACCCAAGAAATGGTCTACATATGAGATCGAGTTATACGCGGTGGTCCAGGCACTGCGACACTGGTGACATTATTTAATTCAAAGGGAATTCATACTTTACACGGACCATCAAGCTCTCAAATTCATTAATAGTCAAGCTAACATTAACCGTGTGCATGCTAGATGAATCTCATTTTTGTAGGAATTCACGTATGTACTAAAACACAAGTCAGGGCAACAGTGAGTCACCGTGCAACTTTGTTAGTCACTATGAGCAATGAAGTTATCGGGTTTGAGCGCCTCAAAGATATATATGCCGATGACGACGACTTCAAGGACGCATGAGTTAGATACCAAGAAGGTCACCCCGGCGACTTACATATGCAAGATAGGTTCCTTTTCAAGGGAAATTGATTGTGTATTCTAAACAGTTCGCTAAGGGAACAGATAATCCAAGAGCTACATGGAGGTGGCCTTAGTGGACACCTTGGGCGAGACAAGACGCGAGCTCTTGTGGAAGAACGGTATTACTGGCCGCAATTGGTATGTGATGTGGGAAAGGCAGTCGAATGTTATTATATTTGTCAGACCTCCAAGGGACAATCTCATAATACGGGCCTCTACACCCCGTTACCCGTGCCTGACGGCCCTTAAGAGGATTTATCTATGAACTTCGTACTTGGTCTCCTATGAACACAACATGGCATGGATTTGGTGTTTGTGGTAGTAGATCGTTTCTCCAAGATGGCGTACTTTATTTTACGCAAGAAGACTCTCGATGCAACACACGTGGTGAATCTATTCTTCACTAAGCTCTTTTCACGTTGGGCGCAACTCCTAAAGCTCAATGGATGAAGAGTTATAATCAAACTAAAACTTACTATTTGTAGTAAAAACGAAATTAAAATAAGGAAACGACCGTCGATCCAGGGGTTTTTCACAATTTCGGGCATCCCAACCTAGCGTAGCAGGGTTGGTTGGCTAAAGTAGCTCGTTCTACCCCAAAATCATATATTTTACGTCAGGTAACTGATTCCGGATTGCGAGATACGCCCGATCTAAGGTCCGATGGTCCGGATCACTTCTGTCGTCGACCGGGCCTTTTCTAATCCATCTTGGCCATGAAATTGTCCGCAACCTGCTCTATATCAGTCCCCTTCACTTCAAAAGAACTCGTCCTCGAGTTCTCATCCTGCGCTGGTTTATGATACTCGGTCAGGTCCGCGATGTTGAAAGTCCGTGAGATCGTCATGTCATCTGGAAGATCAACAACATAAGCGTTGTCATTGATCTTTTGGATGATTGGTACCGGTCTAATCTTTTTATTCTTCAACTTGTTGTACGTTCCGGTCGAAAATTGTTCTTTGCGCAGATGGACCATTACTTGGTCGCCCACCTCGAACACTTTTTATCCCCGATGCTTGTTCGCTTGCTCCTTATACTTTTTGTTTGAAGCACGTAGCTTGGTTTGTACCTCCGCATGAATGCCTTTGATCTTGTCAGCCATATGTTTTGCTGCAATGCTCATGCCTGGGAGCTTAGGCAGAGGGACCAAGTCTAGTGTGTGGCGAGGTACTCGTCCGTAAATAACCTGGAACAGGGATTTTTCTGTCGAGCGATTCACCATGTTGTTGAATGCAAACTCCGCTTGAGACAAAGCCAAATCCCACTACTTCGATTTTTCTCCTAAAATACATCGAAGGAGGTTTCCCAACGTGCGATTCACAACCTCAGTTTGACCGTCAGTCTGTGGATGGTAGGCGCTACTGAACTGAAGTCGTATATCAAATCGAGTCCACAAAGTCCGCCAAAAGTGGCTTATGAACTTCGTGTCATGGTTAGAAGTAATAGTCTTGGGAATCCCTTATAACCGCACAATTTCTCTAGGAGAACGGTTTCGTGAAGCCAAATAGGACACTTACTATTTTTGGTCGAAAACCTTGCGCACTAGTAGACATCACGACCGTCTATAAATAGTAAGTTTATTATTTATAGTAAGTCACGAATTCTAAGAGTTTTAGTTGTAGTTTGATTCTAATTTCTTTTCCATTGCTTGGTATCCCTATTTAAAGGGTTGTGAACTCGTTTTTATTCATTCATTAATCAATTTTGACTTTATTAGAATTTATTTCTATTTTATGCTTTCTTTCCTCGTGGATTCGAGAAGTCTCTGTGAGGAGTCCAGAGAAGTTCCGTGGATTCGGAATACTTATCCTCTTGAGGAAGACAGTGCTCGACCTCACGTCCTCCCCTGCGTTAGATGAGGACGAAGATGGCTCCGTGGTGGGGCTTGGCATCCCAAGGACAATTAGGTGGGACAACAAGTGGCTCTTTCGCAAAGTCCTCATCCGCCAGGAATGGATGGCCGTAGCTCGAGTCTGGGGATGGTGGGGGCTCAAACTCAGCTACACTTTCTAGATTTTCTGGCACATAATCTTGCAGCACAGAGATGATGAGCAGATAGAAATTGGGTTTTTGGGAAATGGCAGTTTCTATTGCTAGGTGTGTCTTCCCTTGATTGAGATTCCACAAAACAAACCAAATTATATCATTATAATATTGTTACTCCCTTTTGTAATACCAATAGGATTAGTTATTGCCTTTATAATACTAGATATCTTAGGTATTATCATCTCTTCATTAATTAACCTGTAAGAGACATATGACCACATTTATAGATAAAATACGATCCACAGCCAAAATTGTAGACTAAGAAATAAAATTAATAAATTAGAAATAGATAAAAAAAAAAATTAAAACAAAGACTATATAACATTTTAAAAGAAAATTCATCTTCTGACTTCTCAGAATCTAGCCAAACAGATTCAGAAGGATTAGCAAATGAAATACAGAATATAACAGAAAATACTAGTAACATAGAAACAACAAATTCAAAACAAGAAGAAGAATCTAGTTTAAAAGACTTGGATAAACTAAACCAAAAAGATAAAATATGTACATATTTAAAATGCTCAACAAAATCTATATGTACACTAACAAAAGAACAAAAAACTTTATTAGACTTTGCAGAAAATATACAAGACCTAGAATTAAAACGAATTTATTTACAAAACTTACGGGAATATATATTGAAACTAATAAAAACAATAACCAATTAAATCCATATAACATAACAAATATTTTAGACAGATTCCAACCAATATAAGAAAGAACATTAAATTTAAACAATTTACAATTAGAAGTAAAAGAAAATAAAAAAGAAATACAAGACTTAAAAAGACAAGTTAAAAACTTAACAGAAAACCATGATAGTTTAAAAGAACAAGTACACTTTCTAGAATCTAGTAAAGAACATAATAAAGAAGACAATCTAAAAACAAATTTGAAAATCAACTAGACGCATTAAATATTATTACAAACGAATTAGTTGTCTCAACAACAAAAATAAAACTATTTCAAACAAAAATCAGATTTTTAGTACACTATATATATCAAGGAACTATTATACCTATAGAAAGAAGCTTAGAATTTGCTGACAAATTTTCTAATGAAATGAAAAATAAAACACAACTACAGAGATTCTTAGACAACTTAAATTATATAGGAGATTTCTACCCAGATATGCATAAAATATACAAGTCATTATAAGATAGATTGAAAAGGAATTCACCTACATGGACTCAAGAACACATAGAAATAGTAAAATTAGTTAAACTTAAAGTAAAACAATTACCATTATTACATATAGCCGATCCATTAACTTATAAAATTACAGAAATAGATGCATCATAAACAAATTTTTACTAGATGGTATGCTATTTTATCAACTTTTAATTTTAAAATTGAATTTATTAAAGGAGATTCCAATTTCCAACCAGATTTCTTATCCAGAGAGTATCTACAAGGCAAGAATGGCTGAAAGGCCAAGACCCACAAGCAAACAAGATTATAATATGCTTCTGTTTCTACAATTTTATAAGCTAATGGATCGGCTATATGTAAAAATGTAATTGTTTTAATTTAAGTTTAACTAATTTTACTATTTCCGTGTATTCTTGAGTACGTGCAGGTGGATTCTTTTTCAATCTATCATATAATGGCTTGCATATACATACATATATATATATATATATATATATATATATATATATATATATATATATATATATATATATATATATATATATATAAAGACACAGGGTGTCCCCACCTCTTTTTTGAAATGAGAATAATCCCTGTGGATACATGCAATCACCCACAACCACATGTATCGGGTAAAGCCAAGGAGGGGAATCGAACCCTCACCTGTAAGGAGCAAACCTATTATGAAGATCATATAATGGCTTGCATATTTTATACAAGTCTTGGTAGAAATCTCCTATATAATTTAAGCTGCCTAAGAATTTTTCTTGTTATGTTTTATTTTTTATTTCATTAGGAAATTTGTCATCAAATTCTAATCTTCTTTCTATAGGTATAATAGTTCCTTAATATATATGGTGTCCTAAAAATCTAATTTTTGTTTGAAACAGTTTTATTTTTGTTGCTGAGACAAATAATCCATTTGTAATAATATTTAATGCGTATAGTTGATTTTCAATTTTTTTTTTTTTTAAATAGTCTTCTTTATTGTGTTCTTTAGAAAGTTATAAACACTAGCATAATACTAAGATCTCTTAAAAGTTATGAACACTAGCATAAGATCAAGAGCTCTCAAAAGTAGCCAGAAAGGCCAAATTATATTATTACAAACAGACATAAATAAAGCTAACACAATAGTCCAACACAGTAGACCTAAAAGCCATACTATGGAATTAAATTCAATTACCACAAAATTGGAATTTAACACAATTACAAACTCCTCAATAAGTAGAAAGTAGAGATTTAGAACAACTAATAGAACATTCGAATAGATCAATAGAAATAATATTTAACTCTACCAGACATGTTACTTTAAACATACAAGATATAGACAATTCAATGTCATTATCCAGAATAGAAACACCACAAACTCAACCTGAAATTATAACAAGAAATAGGCAATTACACGTCCCAATAAAAGAATTAAGAAATGACATTATCGAAGGACCTAGAGTACAAGGAACTAGAACACAATCTAACATTACCCGACCATATTATACAACAAATCAAGAAGACCAAGAAAACTTATCTACAATACAATTACACCAAATATAAAAATTAATATTTATTTTAAATTAAATATATATTTATATAACGAATTCCTTAATGTTTTTACTAATCTTCAACTTAATATTGCAATATTTTAAAACCTTATGAGATTTTGAAAATCTCTTTATAATATCATTTAGTGTATTTTCTTGTTATTGTATTGTTATATTTTCAAAATCTCGGCAACACCGGTCATATTTGAAAATCTCCCACAACCTCGAGGGGGAAAAGAGAGGAGCAGAAGAGAAGGGGAGATGTGTGTGTGTGTGTGTGTGTGTGTGTGTGAGAGAGAGAGAGAGAGAGAGAGAGAGAGAGAGAGAGAGAGAGAGAGAGAGAGGAGCGCTTCCAAATAACAATTAATCTATAAGGTGAAATATATAACGGCGGAACAATATTTTTGCCACTATATGTGTCTACGGCAGTGAAAGTAAATTTCTCCCACTAAAGGATTTAATACAACAACAACAACAACAACAACCGTGAAAGGAAGGGTGGGGGTGAGAATGAGAATATAGAGGCAGAACTAACTATTTGCCGCTGCTGAGAAGATCTAGCTGCGAATAATGTAATCTGCCGCTATATTTAATGATGGCAGTAGGCTACAATGACAGATTATAGAATCCGCCTTTATATGTCTGTAACATACAGCAACGAATAATATGATTCGCCGCGATATGGGTCAGTAGGAACAGGGTGTATAACAACAAAAGTTGATATCTGCCGCTATATGGGTCAAATATAACCAAAAATAAATGCCATGAATGGTGGCAGTGACAAGAACAAGAGGTATAACAGCGGAGGTCAATATCCGCATCTATACGTGTTCATGTAGAGGCGAAGAATAATATCCACCACTACATGGTTGAATACAAAATTAAAAAAAAATGGTGGGAATTATGGTTGTGGCAGGAACAAGGTGTATAATGATGGAAATTGAAAATCTGCCACTATAGATTCCTTACGGTAGTGGATTTTTATTTCCACCTCAAAATCTGCTGCCATATCCCATAAATCTTGTAGTCGAAAGTAGACCATCATCATAACATTAGAATAATCAAAGGGTTGAACTATTCAATCCAAGAGATTTTTGAGGAATCCCTCATCCACCAGAAGCCCTATTGGTAGTTAAATGAATCCAATTCTAATGGCTGAAGTCCCGAAGTTTCATATTGCAATACGTCGGGATGTATTCACATTGGTGGGCATTTATTGGATGGTAAAAAATAAATAGGTTGAGGTTATCCCATGGTCTTGTTTCCACAAACTGTTGGGGGCCTTGCACAAAACCTTAGGATCTAGCCCTCCAGAACAAACCAGAATTATGGATAATAAAGCAATGAAATAAATCAAAGCATCAATCACACACCACACAAGAGATTTTTACGTGGAAAACCCTCAAAGAGGTAAAAACCACGGGACCTCGTCCAGATCAACAATCCACTATGAAGTAGAACGTTTACAACCTTCTTCACTCACGCAGGAGTGGATAAACAATAAGAGAAATTAGGGAAATTGGAAAATCTTACCGATTACGAAGGAAAAAAAGGCGCTGAGATGTAGATTGCAAAGTAGAGAACCTCCACGAGCAGAACCTCCCTTCTATAAGCTTCCTCTCTCTCTTTCTCCCTCTCTCTCACCTTTGATAGCCCTAAACCCTTTAGCAAATCCCTTGCAAAGCTTTAGGAAACCCTCTTGCTATTTTTGTGATACCTAGAAAAACCCTAGGCAACCCCTTTTATAGTTTTGGGAAACTCCTTTCCGCATCCCAGTTGCGAAAGGACTCAAATCCGCAGTTTCGTGCAAAATCGCGGAACAATCTGCGTAACCTACGACTAGTCTGGCTCTCCTACGACCGGTCGTAGACCACCTACGACCGGTCGTAGCTCTCCACGACCCGCCTTAGCTACAAGTAAAAAACAAAGACGAACTCGTTTGGACTTCGAGTCGTGCCGGGCTCGAACATGGCCGGTCGAGCACCTCCCACGACCGGTCGAGCACCTCCCACGACCGGTCGAAGACGGGGAAAAACCCCATCAAATCTCCCCTTTTTGCAGGAGGGATCCACCTTCTTCAAGCCAGCCAGGTTTCTACAAACCTCAAACTTGCCCTTGAGCAAAGCCTTGGTCATCATGTCTGACCCATTATCGTCCGTGTGGACCTTCTCAAGCTGTAACACTTTTTGTTCCAAAGTATCCCTGATCCAGTGATACCGAATCTCTATGTGCTTCGACTTGGAATGCTGACTTGGATTCTTGCTCAAGTGTATAGCACTCTGACTATCGCAATAGACCACGTGCTCCTCCTGCCCATGCTTAAGTTCTGTAGGAACCTCTTCATCCAAAGCATCTCTTTACATGCTTCGTGATCGCAATGTATTCGGCCTGCTGTCGTCGACAATGCTACGACCTTCGTAGCTTGCTCGCCAAGAAACCGCTCCCCGCAAACGTGAACATGAACCCCGATGTAGACTTCACAGGAGTCTATGTCACCCGCCATATCTGCATCCGTGTAGCCCTCAACACAGGTTTTCGTCACCATAGCATAGGCTCAACTGGATGAGCCTCTTAGATCACCGTAGTATCCATTTTACCGCCCAATGTTCTTTGCCGGGATTGGCAAGGTACACGGCCGACAACACCAACCGCATATGCTATGTCCGGGCGTGTACACACCATAGCATACATCAAACTTCCTACGGTGACGACGTGGGTATCTTCTGCATCTCTTCCACCTCCGCCTTCGTCTTGGGACACCGCACAGTCGCTCAATCCGAAGTGACCATCTAGTGGAGTATTGACCGGCTCACGCATTCATATTGAATCGCTCTGGACTTTCTCAATATACCGCTCTTGTGACGTGCCCAAAGCTTCCTGCCGCTTCGTCACGGGTTATCTCCATTCCTAGGATCTGTCTAGCCAGGACCCAAGTCTTTCATCGCAAAAGACTTGCCCAACTCCTCGTTTCGGCTGTCAATCTTCTTGATGTCTTTTCCCATGATGAGCATGTCATCAACGTATAATAGCAGAACTAAGAAATCACCATCTGAGAACTTGCGCGTGAACACACAGTGGTCCGACTCCGTTCTGTCATACCCATGCTGTAACATGAACGAATCGAACTTTTTGTACCATTGCCGTGGAGCTTGTTTCAGCCCATACAAGCTCTTCCTCAGCCTACACACCATATGCTCCTTGCCCTTGACTTCGAACCCCTCTGGTTGGTGCATGTAGATCTCTTCTTCCAGTCACCATGGAGAAAGGCGGTTTAACATCTAACTGCTCTATCTCCAGGATCCATGCTAGGCGCCAACCCAAGCAACACCCGTATGGATGTCATCTTCACCACTGGTGAGAATATCTCCTCGAAGTCTATGCCTTTCCTCTGACCAAACCCTTTAACCACAAGTCTGGCCTTGAACCTCATCTGTGAATTCTTCTGCTCAATCTTCTTTCTGAACACCCACTTGTTGCTCAGAGCTTTCTTGCCCTTAGGCAGTTTCACCATATCATAGGTGTGGTTCTTATGCAAGGATTCCATCTCCTCTTGCATAGCTTTCAACCACTCCTCCTTATGCTCGTCGGCTAGGGCCTCAGAATAATCTTCTGGCTCTCCCCCATCGGTTAGCATAATGTACTCGTGCGGTGAGTACCTCTTGACTCAGCCGTCTGTCCCTAGATGACCTCCTCACCCGTGGCTCAACAGTGGATCAAGTGGGGCCGCCCACTGGTCCATCTTCTGAAGGAACTCCCTCGTCCTCTGCACCTTGCTGTACTCCCCCGTCATCAGGCACCACGGGAGGAGTAATCGGATCCATGTCCTCTAGCTCACCTGAACTAGGCTGGTTCTTCTCTGGCTTACCAATGTCTTCGATACACTGATCTTCAAAGAAAACCACATCTCTGCTCCTGACGAGCTTCTTCTCGCTCGGATCCCATAACCTCGTAACCGAATTTTTCATCACCGTACCCTAAGAACACACACCGCCCGATCTTCATATCGAGCTTGGACCTCTCGTCCTTTGGTACGTGAACGGATGTCTGCATCCAAACACCCCGAGATGACAGACGATGGATCCGTCCAGGTCCACACCTTCTCGTACTTCTCCATTCAACGGGGCCGATGGAGACCATGTTTATCAAATACACCGTGCGTGTCTTTGCTTCTCCCGCAACGTCTTGGGCAACTTCGCATGGGATAACATGCATCCGATTCTCTCAACAATGGTGCGATTCATTCGCTCGCCTACACCATTATCTTTGGGGGTCTTGGGAACCGTCTGTTCATGCCGTATACCCTGGACTTGCAGTACTCATGAAAGTCGCCAATGTATTCACCACCATTGTCGGTAGAGCGGATGCACTTCAATGGTCTACCCTGTCTCTCTCTCGACCATAGCATGAAACAATTTAAACACACCAAAGACCTCGTCCTTGGATTTCAAAGCATAAACCCAAACCCTCCTAGATGCATCATCTATAAAAGTAACAAAATACAATGCCCCACCCAAGGTTTTTGTCCTCATAGACCACAAACATCGAATAAACCAAATCTAATGCATGCACTTTATTAACATGAGAAGCGCTTTAATAAATGAAACTCTATGTTGTTTCCTCGATAAACAATCAAGACAGGTTTTGAGAGGCATACTTGTCACACCGTCGGAAGGAGTCGCTTCCTCGCTAGTAGGCCGAAGCCCTTTTCACTCATGTGGCCTGACGCCATGCCACATGTCAATAGCTAAATCTTCCGCTGCGTTCAACCCACCCTTGCACATACTGACACTTGCCTTGTACAGGGTGCAACACTTCTTTCCTCTAGCCACGATCAACGAACCCTTGATGAGCTTCCATCGCCCACCAGCAAACCGGCTTTCATAGCCATCATCCCACCTTCCCGTCGACATCAAGTTGAGGCGAAGGTCTGGGATATGCCTCACATTCCTGAGAACCAATGTGCAGCCCACATCGGTCTTCACACAAATATCACCGACTCCCACGATCTTTGATACGCCAGAATTTCCCATCTTCACAGTCCCATAGTCACCTGACTTGTAGCTTGTGAAGGAGTCCCTGTATGGAGTCGCATGAAAAGAAGCTCCCGAGTCTATCACCCAGTCCAGGTGCCCGACTCGTAGCCGTGAGACATACATCGTGATCTCGTAGAAAGAATAACTACCATGTCGCCATCTGAAGCGACCGCAGTGGAATCAGATTCTTCTTCCTTCCCTTTTCCTTTCTTGTCGTTTTTCTTACCACGACATTCATGCTTGTAGTGGCCCTTCTTGCCACAATTCTAGCATTCAACCTCTTTTCTATTACTCGACTTGCCTTTTGATTTATCTCGGGCCTTCCCGCCCTTCCTGTTCTTTCCTCTCCCCCGTTCCTGCGTCACAAGAGCCTCTTGTTGAGTAGACCCCTGAGACTTTCTCCTTGTCTCCTCATTGAAGAGACAACTGGTTACCTGTTCCATGGATATCTTTCCGTCTGGCGCGGAGTTACTTAGAGACACCACCAATGTCTCCCAACTGTCAGGCAATGAACTAAGCAATAGTAAAGCTTGCATTCATCATCCAGGACCATCTTCATAGAGGTGAGTTGGTTCACTATATTGCTGACCTCATTCATGTGCTCGGCCACAGAACCACCATCCTTGAACTTGAGATTCACAAGTCGCCTTATTAGAAATATCTTATTACCGGCTGTCTTCCTCTCATACAGCCCTTGTAATTTTAGCCATAGCTTATGGCTGAGGTTTCAGAGACACATGGTGGAACACAGAATCATCCAACCATTGTCTAATAAACCCCACCGCCTTTCGGTCCATCTTCTTCCAATCATCATCGGTCATATCCTTGGATTTTGTTAATATGCCTGAGATTGGAGAATATAGGTCCTTGCAATAAAGCAAGTCCTCCATCTTAGCCTTCCATATGGTCCAGTTAGAACCATTGAGGCTGATCATCCTTGAGCCACCTTCCATAATTCAAACCGATCCTACCCGTTCAATGAACTTAGCTCGATACCACTTTGTTGGGGCCTTGCACAAAACCTTAGGATCTAGCCCTCCGTAACAAACCAGAATTATGGATAATAAAGCAATGAAATAAATCAAAGCATCAATCACACACCACACAAGAGATTTTTACGTGGAAAACCTCAAAGAGGTAAAACCACGGACCTCGTCCGCATCAACAATCCACTATGAAGTAGAACGTTTACAACCTTCTTCACTCACGCAGAGTGGATAAACAATAAGAGAAATAGAGAAAACGGAGAGATCTAACCGACACGAGGACATAGAAGCGGCGAGATGTAGATTGCAAAGTAGAGAACCTCCACGAGCAGAACCTCCCTTCTATAAGCTTCCTCTCTCTTTCTCCCTCTCTCTCACCCTTTGATAGCCCTAAACCCTTTAGCAAATCCTTGCAAAGCTTTAGGAAACCCTCTTGCTATTTTTGTGATACCTAGAAAACCCTAGGCAACCCCTTTTATAGTTTTGGGAAACTCCTTTCCGCATCCCAGTTGCGAAAGGACTCAAATCCGCAGTTTCGCGCAAAATCGCGGAACAATCTGCGTAACCTACGACTAGTCCTGGCTCTCCTACGACTGGTCGTAGACCACCTACGACTGGTCGTAGCTCTCCACGACCAGTCCTAGCTACAAGAAAAAAAGACGAACTCGCTTGGACTTCGAGTCGTGCCAGGGCTCGAACCTACGACCGGTCGAGCACCTCCCACGACCGGTCGAGCACCTCCCACGACCGGTCGAAGACGGGGAAAAAACCCCATCACAAACATGTATCTTTGAATTAGAGGTTAGGATCGTTAAAAAAAAAAAAAAAAGATTTTGGACTTTGACTCAGCAACAGTGAGTTCTCCAGTTTGGTTGGTTTATCCTGAGCTAATGTATGCGACAAATGCCATTATTGTATGCCTGCACATCAAGCATCATATACAGCCAGATTACCAAGTACTTTTCCTTGTCATTCTCTTAGAAAGAGTCAAATGACCCTTACGATACCTCTCAGGTCTCTCTCATTCTCACCTCTCTTTTTCTTCTTCTTCATTCACATCCCATGGTTTCCACCACTACCCTGCACATCTCAAGTGTCTCTTTATATTTTATCTATAATTTGTATAATAATTGTTTAATTATGAGAAATGTGAGTCACCAAATGGACCTGCCCAACTCACAGCAGGGACCCGCCTGAGTCGAGTTTTTGTGGGTCAACTGGGTCGAGTCCGAGTCCAAGTCCAGGTCCTGAGTTTACTGACCATGCTTTGGAGTGGTACCAGCTCGGTCCTTTTCCCTACAATATTGGCTATCTTGATGGGGGGTATTTTAATTGATATGGAAAGAAACACTGTTTACCCGATGGCTAATGCATATATATATATATATATATATATATATATATATATATATATATATATATGAAAACGATGGCTAATGCATATAAAAACTTTAAAATGGCAGGACATGAAGAGGATACTTACATTCACGTCAAGTAGATTAGAAATGCGTCCCATCTCATCAGCGATGCAGGGAAGGACAGGAATGTATCTCCGGTCACCATCTACTATGAACTTATATTGGTAGACGCCTGACGGGAGAACCAACAGAATGGAATGATCCTTGCCTGATCTCTGTAGTTTCTTCCTGTAAATTCAGAAGTGCAATCGTTGCCCAGTTTTAGGAAAAGTAGCTTTTCTTCATGCTCATGAAACATTAAAGGTTCACAAGCCCCTCAAAAGTGAATAAATTTAAGGGTTGCTGAAACACAGGATTCAGTACGTTTTTTTTCTACTTCTTTGAACAAGGACAGAACCGGTAGTGATCTAGTGGGCCCTGTTGTGGATGGGGAT
The DNA here is from genome assembly GCA_030180095.1 of Magnolia changhungtana. NCBI lineage: Eukaryota > Viridiplantae > Streptophyta > Magnoliopsida > Magnoliales > Magnoliaceae > Magnolia > Magnolia changhungtana. The sequence goes on along the minus strand of JASAUF010000364.1, from coordinate 4,863,929 downwards.
GTACCAAAGATCACCCAGAGTGAAAGATCCAAACCCTTCAATCAGTTGCTACAGGTAGTAGGTTAAGAAAAAACAAACAGCAATGGTAAGGATATGATTTTCCAAGCTGGCTGTTTTTCAGGCACCCCAATCCACAGTTGGTCCTGTCAGATAAAAGTCTGGATCACCAAATCATGGGCCACACGTACGGATCCTACACACTCGGGAACTTGTAGTTCCTCTTCTTATTCATTTATTTATTTATTTTTTTATGAGGTTTGCTAAGCCCATGTGAGTGTAGAGCCCTGCCCATGGACGGGCAATCGATTCACAAGCCAATATGGAACAGGTGCAAGATCGATCTGATCTTTCCATCAGATGGGCGACACTATTCAGATATCCTGGCCTAAAAGTCCGGAGTTTCACTCAGGTGACCAGTGTATAAAACAAAGAGCTTGGCTAGAAAAATTGTTTTTGCCGTACATTGTGGCCCACCAAAGGAGTGAAACTGTCTGATTTTCAGGCAAAGTAACTGACACTCCAGTCACCTTATGTAATGATCTTGCACACGTGTCATATTGGCATCAGCAGTTGTGTGGGGATGGGCAGGGCCCCATGCACATGTGGGCTGAGAAAACCTCTTTTTTATCTTCCCATAACCTAAGAGAAACTTATAATGCTCACACACTAACAAAAGGATACATCTATTCCAAGGATAATCACCTCACCTCGAAGTCCAGTTGTCCCATGACCCTTCCACTGCAACATCATTGCCTCCAAAGTTCCATGTGATCATGGTGGGGATCCCATGCTCGGGCGGAAGATCCAGAGGTCCATGAGTTTCATTCATCCACATCTGATTGGAAACTGGAGGAATATCTGCAGCCCTCTGCAGGGGAGCTACTGGAACCTACAGCAACATGCAAACAGGCATACCTGTCAATCTCATAGTATTTATCAGAAGAAAGGTCTTGAGTTTTCTTGTTGTCCATGGATCAGAGAAATCGGCATGAGAATAGCCAACATTGTCTTATCCTCCATTGTCAGAAGGGTCCACCCTATGCCACTTCAACTGACGGATGATCTGGAGATTTGAATGCCCAGCTAGTTCATAAGGTTATGATGACCAGTACCATTCTATTTAGGGAACTTTTATTAAATTACAAGGAGCCAGTATTTACAACCACCCTGATTGGTAGGTGCACCCTCCCTTTCTAACTCTGGCTAGAAAGTCATGATACCATATCACCAAAGTAGAAACAAATGGAATATCTATTAATCTGGAAGGTGTAGACATTATTCCTGGAATTAAATTAGTTTAAAAGCAGCATCCAATAGTTGATCAGTCATTTATGTCAACCTTCTCATCTTGTGGTTCATTAAAGTACATAAACTAATGTCATTCCTCATAAAAAGTTGGGACTATCCAGCCTTAAATTCTTAAATTCTTCTCCAGGGAAGTCGTCCTGGCCTTTTTTCGTGATAAAGTCCTCCATAAAAAGTTGGGACCATCCAGCATCAGACCGTGGAGCCCAACTATGCACACCCCTGGGAAAGGCGCATGGATTCGAATCGATGGGATTCCTATGCACGCGTGGTGCGAACATACCATTGGTCAGATTGCAGAGACGATTGGGGATGTTCTTGAATTGGACTCAGAATCGGTGGAAGGCTCAAACAGATGTTACGCCAGAGCCAAAATCTCTCCTCGCTCCAATTTGCTGGCGTGAACATTAATTGACCTAATTGTGCGAAGGTAGGATTTTTCATATAACAGTCCAAGCTGAAATCCCATTATGTTCAGGAGAAAGAACTAGAAGGGTGGAACCTATTTCTTCCCGTAGGCTGGAGGGGACCAAGCAGTGGGTGGTCAGGGCGTTTGGAAACCACCCTCCTGGCCTCAATCCTGACCCCTGCGTCCAACCTACTCTACAACCCCCAACTACAGTAAGGGAAGGGGAATGCCTCCCACATGCTCGACCAATTGACCCTGTGCCTCTGCGCCAGCAACAGGGCCAGCCATCTCAGCAGACTCTGACCTACCTAACGACCTCTTCAGGCTCAAGCCCTCCCCACTCTCATCCTCCCCCACAACACCTATGTAATTCAACTTGCCCTGTCCCGGGGCCGCCTGAGATCGATCAATCCCTACCCACCCCCACTCAGCCTACCAGCCTGAATTATCCTGTCAACTCATCCTTGCAGCCTGCCCCCCTCTTGCCTACTCAGCACACCCAGTTACCATCCAACTGCAGCCCCCACCCCGACCACCATGCCAAGTCCCCCGTCCCGTCCCCCCCCCCCCGGACTCCACCAATCCAAACCTTCCCCGAACACCACTACCCATGCCTGCTATTCCCCCCCAGCAAAAACATAATCAAAACTCAGGCGGACCACACCACTGGAAACGGTAGTGGTAAATGCCCACCATTAAAAACTCCTTGGGAAGGAAAAGTTTTGAATCAAGATGAGAAATTGGGCCGTCCATCAGAGATCTCTAAGATGTGCTCCACTCACTGACACGAGGGGCCCTTCATTGAATCACAACCATTGGGCTAACTGCTGACCATCCATTTAGAGTGCCCCTATTTGGACCATTAAGATTGTCCTGTTGTTAAGATTTTAAGGAAATGATCATCTCAAATGTGGCCCACTAATAAATGGGTAGTATAGACAAAATGTAGGCATTGTGCCCCAACTTTTGATTGTCCATGATTCTCAATAATCTTTCTTATTAGGTGATTATTAGGTGATCATGAGCAGGGACTGTAAATGTGGAGGCGGCTGGCTATGAGGCTGGGGCTGGGCTTGCAGCTGAGCATGAGGATGCGAATGAGGCTGGGGCTTGCAGCCTAGCTACACGTGATTCAGATATGATTTCTTGCCTTTATATTATGATTTTGATGTGTATAGATATTCTATGAGTTTTTGCAATCCACGCATTTGAATCATCATACATGCTTATGATTTTGATGCACCAAAAACCACCCATGCAATCTCAGCCCTGCAAATGAAACAGGGACTTGATAGTTGTCCAGTCATGTGATTCTCAACCAAATAGCCCATCCACACTATCATACTAGATCAGCAGCCCCTAATTATGGAAAATGGTAGCAATCCTTGCTGTCAAATAGGTTTGGGCCACCCATTAGTTGGTGTGAAGGATATCACTTGCTCTGTCTATAACGTTTTATCCTCAATATTAGGCCCTAAGGACAAATATAAGCTAGATCAACAACTCGAATGGGCCACACGACATGAAACATAGGGATATGGTATTCACCAAAGTTTTTGTGTGGAGCCACTATGATATGTATCTTTAGTCAAACCCATTAATCAGTTACACCTCATTAGGATAAAGAGAATATACAAGCCACCAGCTTGAGCAATTTTGGGGTAGTCCAGATGAGTTTTTAATCGAAGTTATCCTTTGTGCGTGTGGTTCTAATGATGGTTATAACACGAATACCTGATGATGAATTGGATTTAGTTATACAACATGGTAAACCCCACAGACCAAAATGCACCATAGAATTTTTTAAGCAAGTGCTGTTGCAGATAGTTGCGGTTTCTCAGTATTCTCTCATGAAGCAAGTGGTGTCGTCTCGCCTCTATGCATCTGCTGACCTATCATGGGCCTCATCTGTGATAACAGATTTCTTTCTCTAGTGCCCAATTGCTTTTTACGGCCTATCATAGCCACATCAGTATAAGAAAAGCTATGCTGGCAGGGTATTTTACGCAGGTGGCTCACCTTGAGCGTAGCGGGGATTACTTGACGGTGAAAGATAATCAAGTATGTTTGCCATATTGATTCCTTTCCTTGCCATCATTTTGTGTTCTTTTCCACTCTCTTTCCGTATTTATGCAGTGCCAGTGTTTGCTCTCTCTCTCTCTCTCTCTCTCTCTCTCTCTCTCTCTCTCTCTCTCTCTCTCTCTCTCTCTCTCTCTCTCTCTCTCTCTCTCTCTCTCTGCATTTGTAGGAGGTTGCTTTGCATCCATCCAACTGCCTGGATCACAAGCCAGAGTGGGTCATCTACAATGAGTATGTCTTAACGAGTAGGCATTTCATCCGTATGGTTACAGATGTTCGAGGAGAGGTTGCTTCTTATCAAAGATGGACGTTCAATCCCCACTGTTTCCTGTCATTCAATCCCCAAATAGTGGGATCCACTGTGGATCGATCAAACTCCCAAAAATTACTCCAGAGGTATGATCTCAACCAGCCCATTGGGGGGCATCGAATGGACAGTAAAAACTTAGTAGCCTAACAAGAAATTAAATTGGTTTATCATATCCATCTCACATTGATTTTTTTTTTTTGCCTCTGCAGCTTTTATTTTTATTTTAGTCCAACGTTTATCTGCCCACACATTGTCAATTGCTCTGTTCTTCTTGGGGCAATTATATCATGGGGTTTTCTTTGGTCGTTCATCAGTAAACATGCTGGTGATTGGTACCCGGATAACCTTGGCAGCAATGACTTCAAAGGTCTCATGTATTATAATGCATGCTATAAAATTTTCTTGTTACTAAGAAATTGTCTCTGCTGCAGATATGTTGTCAACTGCTTTTATCGAGCCACATTGTAGGCAACTAGAGAGCTAACCTAAGGATCTTTTTGTCTTGATTTTTTTTTACCATTAATTAGTCTTTGTTTATCAATATATCCTGTCGTATGGGGTGTCTGTTTAAGTTTCTTTATGTCTGCGTTGCTGACAAGGTTCATGAATTGTCATGTTTATGGAAATTTGGAAACATGTATCATGACTGTTTAATAGACGGCCGAGAGTCATCTGGGCAAGGTGATTACTTTGAGAAAGAAGCTCGAAACTTATTTTCAGGTGTTTCTCCCTCGCTAACATGTCTGTTGGGAATAACTGCATTGTTTGTAAGGTAATTTTCTCAATATTTTTTAGGTTTCCATGCACACATTGCATATTCTCAAGCACTAAAAAAGCATTACCAAGAATCCATAATCGGGGCCATTGATTTGATGTCATCATATGGATAGTTCATATAGCCCAATCATCAAGGCAAATGGACCATGGTAGCCATCATTCCACATTCAACAGGAAAAATTCACATAACACAATTTATGGGATGCGGCCTATCCATGTGCTTCATATAAATTATTGTAACCATTTGCAGTGTATATGGTGATAACCATGTTTCACAAAACTTCTAGGAAATTTTAAATATTTTTCCATGAACAAGGTCACATTAGTGGCTCAGCTTCAACATAAGAATCTTGTTAGGCTCATGGGTTGCTGTTTGGAGGGCAATGAAAAGCTACTCATTTATGAATACCTTCTCTATTGTTTCATCAAACAAAATACTTTTTTAATCAATTGCATTCATTTGTATTGAAGTTGGCAGTGAAGGCAATTGTTGTAGCGGCCATTCGAACCCTCTTTATCTTTGCCCCCTTCATTGGTTTTCAAGCTTATGCATATTTCATTATTTGACGTGAAAGCTTACCGGAAGAGCTGAGGCCTTGGTGCATAGCAAGAGTCATAGAAAAAGGTTCATTTTTTAATGTTTTTTTCATGCAGAATTCTCCTGTCTTCATTGATGATTTCATTGAATTGAAGTTGGGTTTCTTTGGAAATTGGTTTGGGATCTGTTTGATAGTATTTTGATGTTTGTTCAGTTGAATTATTGAAGAGTCTCTTTTCATCTCTACTCTGCATTTTGTAATACTAAAGTTGCTTTCATATAAGAATGGACAAGGCTATGATGCTTATGATGAAATTTTCTTTTGTATCTCACTAAGAGGTTCCATTTCTTCTGCCCAAATCACTGTTGTTGCTGTCACGAGTTTCTATTTGATGATTCTCTTGGATGTCTATGAACTTATGCAATTATAGAAAGAGATAAAAGAGCTAATTCAACAACGAGATCTTGCTCAATCTTGTCTCAAGGGCTCATCTCTTTGTACTCCAAATCCGGCCACATCCATCTCGTGTGCAAGGTATTCGATGAAATTCCCCACAGAAATATGATCTTCTCTTCTTGGGTTGTTATTTTTTACTTTGTAGCTTTCGCTTTGGTGGTTTCCTTAATAAAATTTCATTCAAAAAAAAAAAAAGAGATGGAGAAGTGGTCTCACTACACGAGTGTGCCAATGTGGCATACTTGTATGAGATCCAAACCATCTGTTAGGTGGGGAAGTCTGGTTGGTCTTCTCATCAAGTGGGGCTACATGAGAAAAAAGCTTTTGTGATTTTTATTTTATTTTAATGTATAAACTGAATATGATGAAAGGATAGGTATAAGACCAAGCATGTTTTTTGGTATAGAATGTTAGGCAGTTGAAGAACAGCAGGTGTATAAGATGAGTATAGCTGAAATGAAGACATTGAGATGGATGAGCTGCGTGATGACAAGGATAGCTAGAACTAGAACCTTCGGAGAGAAATCAATAGGTAATAAGATGATGAAAAGTAGCCTTAGATGGTTCGGTTTCAATCTTTAACATTTTTGAACTAAAACCTACTGCTTCGACATTGAACCACCCACCAAAGTCAAGAGGTCCTAGTCTGGGTTTCAGAACATTGCTTCAATGAGCTAATATCTAGAGTGACAGGTTTCAATCTTTAACCTTTTTTTTTTTTCTTTCCCATGACAATGAAATAGTATGATTCAACACCTAATTGATGTTTGGTTTTGCATTTCTTTTTTTTAAAGAAGAAGGTTAATGGACATGCATCTCAGTTAATCTGATTGATTGCTTTCAGCCATGAGAAGAGGGTCAACAAAAAAGTTATGGCAATGTTCGAGAAAGCTGAAGATGAATACAATGACTTATTATCCAAGAAAAACATCATTGAGGTATATTGCTGTATTTCTCAGCCTGTAAAGAATCTCATCTTTTCTTTTTTTAAAAAAAAAATTAAATTAAATTGAATTTGTTTATGTCTGAAGTTGTTTGTTTATTGTATTCGTCTCTTGCTTAGAATGATCAGTCAAAAATCAAGAAGGTGATTGAAGAGCTTGATGAAAAGAAGAAGGAAACACCAAAAGTTACTTGGGTTAAAGTGAACAAGTGAGTCAACACTTCTCTGCTCTCATGTTCCAGTTCATATTTTGTGCTTTCTAGTTGAAAATCAAGAATGTCATTTACTTTTGTTGGTATATTTCAGTGAGCTTGAAGCTTTGAATTGAATTCTTGCACATGTTTATTTTTAAATTTTGATGCATTCAATTGATTGAATGGTCCAGAATATTATAGCCATTCTACACAACCTTTTCTTTATAAAACCACATTACAAAATTAAGGCCTATTTAAAACGTAGGTTGTCTACAATATGGGGGGATAGTTGAGATGGAAGTCCCGCTATTGCAAGAATGTAAGTTGCATGTGGGGTCCACTGTATTAGTGTTTATATGGCGTCTTATTCAATCATCTAATGCACCAGACCAGGATGAACTGAATTTAGAGTTTTTGAGAATGATTTTACATTGTTTCATATGGTGTGGCCCACCCAAGTCTTAGATTGGACTGATTTTTAAGATTTAGAATTTAGAGTTTTTATGGTGTGGCCCACCTAAACCTAAACCTAAACCTATAACCTTAACCTAAAACCTAAATGTATTCTCAAATCCCTAAACCTAAACCTACACCTAATCCTAATCTCAACTCCTTAACATAAACCTAAACTTGAAAACCCAAACCTAAACCCAAACCCAAACCCGAACCCGATTTCCTAAACTTAAACCTTAACCTAATCTCAATTCCCTAAACCTTAACCTATAACCTAACCTAAACCTAAACCTATAACCTACACTTATAACCTAAACCTAAACCTAAAACCTAAACTTGAACCTAAAACTTAAATGTATTCTCAAATCCCTAAATCTAAACCTACACCTAATCCTAATCTCAACTCCACTAACCTAAACCTAAACCTAAAATTGAAAATCCAAACCTAAACCCGATCCCAAACCCGAATCTGAATCTCTAAACCCTTAGCCTAAACTTAAACCTATAACATAAACCTAAACCTAAACCTATAACCTAAACTTAATTCACTTAACTTAAACCTACACCTTAAACCCAAACATATGATGTTTTGCTTGTTTTACTCTATTTTACAATTTTTAAAATCTTTATATGTAAATCTGTGCCCATATGCATTGTCGGAAAAACTAAAAAACTTACTCATTCTTCAAAGAAAGGGCGACATTCCAAGCACTCACATTTTCTCTCCTTGCTAGCTAAATTGGTGAGTCTTCTTTCCTTCATACTATATGATTCATTGATGAATTGGCCTGGCCATTTGGACAGGCCCAAGTTTATATATTATCTCAAAATTGATGAAGTAGATCCGGATGTGCGTCGGAGCTATACGAATGTTGAGCGGGGGTCCTTGGAAGATGGGAACCGCTGTTATGACCATGATGAAGCTGTCCATTTCCTATGGACAACATTGGAGGGGCCTGGCCATTTGGACAGGCCGTGTTTATGTATTTGTTCGAAATTAATGAAGAAGATCCGAATGTGCGTTGGAGCTATCTAGATGAGTGGGGGTCCTTGGAAGGTGGGAACCGCTGTTATGACCATGATGAAACTGTCCATTTCCTATGGACAGCATTGGACCAGGCCGTATTTATATATTTGCTCGAAATTAATGGAGTAGACCCGGATGTGCGTCGGAGGTATCCAGATGAGCGGGGGTCTCTGGAAGGTGGGAACCGCTGTTATGACCATGATGAAGCTGTCCATTTCTTATGGACAACATTAGAGGGGCCTGACCAGTTGGACAGGCCATGTTTATATTTGTATTTGCAGGGACCATACCCTTAACCCAAACCACACCCTAAACCTATAACCTAAACCTATACTTATAACCTAAAACTATTCTTAAATCCCAAAACCTATAACCTAAACCTAACATTTCCCTAAACCTATAACCTACACTTATAACCTAAACCTAAATCTAAAACCTAAAACCTAAACCTAAAAACTAAATGTATTCTCAAATCCCTAAACCTAAACCTATACCTAATCCTAATCTCAGCTCCCTAACCTAAACCTAAACCTAAACTTGAAAACCCAAACTTAAACCCGATCCCGAACCCAAACCCGATTTCCTAAACTTAAACCTTAACCTATAACCTATACTTATAACCTTAACCTAAACCTATTCTCAAATTCCAAAACCCATAACCTAAACCTAAACCTTACCTAAACCTTAACCTATAACCCAACCTAAACTTATACTTATAACATAAAATTATTCTCAAATCCCAAAACTTATAACCTAAACCTAACCTTTTCCTAAACGTATAACCTACACTTATAACCTAAACCTAAACCTAAAACCTAAAACCTAAACCTAAAACCTAAATGTATTCTCAAATCCCTAAACATAAACCTATACCTAATCCTAATCTCAACTCCCTAACCTAAACCTAAACCTAAACTTGAAAACCTAAACTTAAACCCAATCCCGAACACGAACCCGATTTCATAAACCTAAACCTTAACCTATAACCTATACTTATAATCTTAACCTAAACCTATTCTCAAATCCCAAAACCTATAACCTAAACCTAAACTTAGACCTTAACCTAAACATAAACCTATAACCTAAACATAAACCTTAACCTAATCCTATAACCTAAACTTATAACCATAACCTAAACCTATTCTCAAATCCCAAAACCTATACCTATAACCTAAACCTAGACCTTAACCTAAATGTAAACCTATACGTATAACCTATAACCTAAACTAAACCTAAACTTAAACTTATAACCTATAACCTTAACCTAATCTTATAACCTTAACCCGAACCTATTCTCAAATCCCAAAACCTATACTTATAACCGAAACCTAAACCTAAACCTAAACCTAAAACCTAAATGTATTCTCAAATCCCTAAACCTAAACCCAATCCCAACTCGAACCCGATTTCATAAACCTAAACCTTAACCTATAACCTACACTTATAACATTAATCTAAACCTATTCTCAAATTTTAAAACCTATACCTATAACCCAAACCTAAACCCAATCCCGAACCCGAACACGATTTCCTAAACCTAAAACCTAAATGTATTCTCAAATCTCTAAATTAAATCTAAACCTATACCTAATCTAATCCTAATCTCAACTCCCCAACCTAAACTAAACCTAAACTTGAAAACCCAAACTTAAACCCGATCTCCGAACCCAAATCCGATTTCATAAACCTAAACCTAAACCTTAAACTTATAACCTTAACCTAAACTTATAACCTTAACCTAAACCTATTCTCAAATCCCAAAACCCGAACCTATAACCTAAACCTAGACCTTAACTAACCTATATCCTAAACCTAAATCCTAAACCTTAACCTAAACCTATAACCTAAACTTATAACCTTAACTAAACCTATTCTCAAATCCCAAAACCCATACCTATAACCTAAACCTGGGACCTTAACCTAAACGTAAACCTATACGTATAACCTAAACCTTAACCTAAACTTATAACCTATAACCTATAACCTTAACCTTAACTTATTCTCAAATCCCAAAACCTATACTTATAGCCTTCTAAACCTAAACCTAAACTTAAAACCTAAATGTATTCTCAAATCCCTAAACCTAAACCTAAACCTACACCTAATCCTAATCTCAATTCCCTAACCTAAACCTAAACCCGAAAACCCAAACCTAAACCCAATCCCGAAGCCGAACCCGATTTCATAAACCTAAACCTTAACTTATAACCTATACTTATAACCTTAACCTAAACCTATTCTCAAATCCCAAAACCTATACCTATAACCCAAACCTAAACCCGATCCCGAACCCGAACCGATTTCTTAAGCCTAAACCTTAACATATTCTCAATTCCCAAAGCTATAACTTAAAACTTAAACCTAAACTTATACCTATAACCTAAACCTAAACCTAAAACTTAAACCTAAAACTAAACTTAAAACCTAAATGTATTCTCAAATCTCCAAACCTAAACCTACAGCCTAATCCTAATCTCAACTCCCTAACCTAAACCTAAACCTAAACTTGAAAATCCAAACCTAAACCCGATCCCGAACCCGAACCCGATTTCCTAAACCTAAACCTTAACCTATTCTCAATTCCCTAAAGCTATAACCTATAACCTATAATCTAAACCTAAAACCTAAACCTAAACCTAAACCAAAACCTATAACCTTAACCTAAACCTAAACCTATAACCTATAACCTATAACCTAAACCTTAACCTATAACCTAACCTTAACCTAAAACTAAACCTAAAACCTAAACCTAAACCAAAACCTATAACCTTAACCTATAACCTAAAACCTAAACCTAAACCTAAAACCTAAATGTATTCTCAAATCCCTAAACCTAAACCTACACCTAATACTAATCTCAACTACTTAACCTAAACCTAAACTTGAAAACCCAAACCTAAACCCGAACCCACTTTCCTAAACCTAAACCTTAACCTATTCTCAATTCCTAAAGCTATAACCTAAAACCTAAACCTAAACCAAAACCAAAACCAAAACCTATAACCTTAACCTAAACCAAAACCTATAACCTAAACCTTAACCTATAACCTAAACTTATAACCTATAACCTAACCTTAACCTAAACCTAAAACCTAAACCTAAACCTAAACCTATAACCTAAACCTATAAACTAAAACCTAAACCTAAAACCTAAATGTATTCTCAAATCCTCAAACCTAAACCTACACCTAATCCTAGTCTCAACTCCCTAACCTAAACCTAAACCTAAACTTGAAAACCCAAACCTAAACCCGATCCCGAACCCGAACCCGATTTCCTAAACCTAAACCTTAACCTTAACCTATTCTCAATTCCTTAAAGCTATAACCTATAACCTATAACATATAACCTAAACCTTAACCTTAACCTAAACCTAAACCTAAACCTAAACCTATAACCTTAACCTAAACCAAACCTATAAACTAAACCTTAACCTATAATCTATAACCTAAACTTATAACCGATAACCTAACTTTTTGGATTTTTACATAGTTTAGAAGATTTGTAGGTACATTTTTTTTATTTCTTCAAATATAAGTGTCGTTTTTTTTTTTTTTTTTTTTTTTTTTTTTTTTTGTCTTTCTTCCTTTTGAGATGTATACAAATGCATGCTTGTTTGATTGTATATACAAATGTTGTTTTATACAAGCTGACAAGCTAAAGAAGTCAGTGGAGGATGAAATTCATTTTCTCAAGGGAAGGGTTTCAGAACTTGAAAGTGATCTTGTGTCGAAGTCCATAAAAGTTACATCTGCAGTTTCAAGAAAAGAAAAAGCTCTATCTTTTGCATTTGCTGAAATTGACCGTCTGAAGGAAGAAAATTCTGTAAAAACGTGAGCATTATTGATTGCATATGGAGGGTGTTTACTGTACGTGTTGGAGTGTATTTGTTTCTTGCACATGAAGGCACGCCTTAGTTGTAATTATTATGATAGGTTGAGCAAAGTGAAGTATTGTCTATTTAGAAATGTGAATGTAGGATGCATTGTATGATTTGATTGTTATTTGCAATAAATGCATCGTTTTTTTTCTCTGATTACATTTTATGTACTATTTCTATCAGCATTAAGCTTAGATGAGTTATCAATCACAACAGGTTCTTGCAATGGAAACAGGTCGTATTATTACAATTTTTAAAAAAATAGCTACGAATATAATCCGTAGCTTTAGCTACGGCTTTTGTCCGTAGCTATTGGCATCTATTGCTACGGATATAATCCGTAGCTATTGATATCTATTGCTATGGATATAATCTGTAGCTATATCTTTAGCTACCCCACCAATAACGACGGATGTGCTACGGATCATATCCGTAGCAAAAGGGCTTTTCCTACGTTTTTGGCCGTAGCCTTTGCGTAGCTATTGGTACCTATTGCTACGGATAGAATTCGTAGCTATTGGTACCTATTATTACGGATATAATCCATAGCGATTGGTACCTGTTGCTACGGATATAATCCGTAGCTAGACCTTTAGCTACCCCACCAATATTGACGGATGTGCTACGGATTATATCCGTAACAAAATGGCTTTTGCTGCAGTTTTTGGTCGTAGCCTTTGCCGTTTTTCTTGTAGTGCGCTCTCTACTCTCTGTGCTTTTTTCTTGTCTCTACTCACTATGGCTTGCAAGCTTGTGATTGCAAATCCAACCTACTTCTGCTGGAAAACTCCGGGTAATGCATGTGCCAGCATGGGTATGATGATTATGGAAAATTCGCCTTTAAAAAATTCCATTTTTTGCATCTTTGCTGCGCACCTAATGACCAGACTGGTTTGATTTTTCGGCTGTGGCACATACATGATGGGGCCACAAGATAACAACTGTATCTTCTATACAGTGGAAGAGTTGGATTCATAATTCCACTTTAGCTAGTAGCCATCACATTTCTCTTAGTTTATTGATAGAAATATATTCTGGATGGTGTGAAATGGTGTATTTTCTGTACTAGGCATGCCATCTCATTCCCTTTGAATGCATTCGAGGCCATTCTAATGCAGCTTCAGAAACTAGCACCAGAGCTACATCGTGTAAGTTGTAAATTTAGATATTGGAGTTGTTTGTTTAATTTCTCTTTTTTCATGCAAAAGATATATAACGTGTAGTAATTCTAGCTAAGTTAAAACGATAACCTTTGTCCTTTGATTTCTATGTAGGTCCACTACTTGCGGTATTTGAATATCTTTACCATGAAGACTATCAGGCTGCTTTGGAAAATCTTCATTGCTATTTCGATTATAGGTAAATGTTATGTTGTTCTATTTTCTTTTTCTTTTTTTCAGTTTCTGGAGAAATTTTTATTATATATATTTTTCCTGAGAATCAACTCAGGTTGCAACCATTCTCAAGGTTGTATCCAAAACAGGTTGGTGCAAAAAGCCAAAAACAAGTTGAAGTGTTGGCGATGTGATGATTTCTGTGATGAAGAATCTGACCCTTCGTGTACAAAAGACTAACAAGCATATTGTCTGCATAGATTTATTGTATCCGTCAAATCCTCATCGGCTGATAATTGAGGGCCAAAATGATAGAAACAACAATAAAGGTACTAATAAAATCGTAAATAGACTTAGAATCGAAAAAAAAAAAAAAAACTCAGGTTGCAACCTTGAAGTTCCAATTTTGGCGGCTTTAGATAACGATACCATATCTCTATGCATGAACTCCTTTTGCTCCATGTGCAAACACATCTACTGTCACCGGTTTTCTCCTTTTCTCTTCTCCTTCTTTGTCAAGATCTTGCAAATCCATCTAGTTCATGAAATCGATGTGAATTTTACAATATATATATATATATATATATATATATATATATATATTTTATTTTAGAAATTCCTTTAGATGTTGTTGGACTACCTTGCTCATGAAATTACAAAAATTCCATTGGTTCTAAAATTTTCTTAAATGCTATTTTGCACCAGAAAGCATGGAACTGCTCCCTTAATTCCATGTTACAGCTTTAATAGATGGAGTTAACTCCATCTATTAAAGTTGTAACTTGCAAAGCTAATCCTAGCTGCACATACTGGCTAGATCCATTTCTTTCTTTTTTGGATCATTTTGGTGCTACTTTGAAGTTCTTTTTTGTATGCAAAATCCTCTAATAAAGTTTCCTTTTTTTTTTTTTTTCTTTTTCTATTTTCTGTCTTCCTATGTTGATTCCTATGGCCCTTGAAGGCTAAATAACACTGTGCCTGTACAATATCTAGTTCATTTATCATTTACTAACATGCAACATTATGGTCAAAATGTCACCAAATTCTGTTTACTCATTAATGTGCATAAAATGAAAGTCATCTCTCCTTATTACAGTCTCTTGTTTCATTAAAACCCTCACAAGGGAATCTTAGGTTGTTTCCAAATGGTGTACTTGTCCTTGAAAGTGTGAAAAATGGTAATGCTATAGCAACTTACTGAAGTGCTCTTCCTTATGCTTTCAACATGATTTATAGATTGTAATTATATGTATACTAAAGTCTTCATGCACAAAGCTGACATGGCCAATAGATGTAATGGAATTCAAGTTACATCATTTGTTGCCTTGATAGTTTTTGACTTTTTAAGGATAGAGGATCGAAGGATTGATTGTTTTGCATGCATCAATTTGTTGAATGCTACTTATTTATTATTATTATTATTTATTTTTTTTGTGTGTGTGCAGGATTTTAATCAATTGTGCCTAAATTTAGTCTACAAGCACTTCAGCCTTTTGACGCCACTCATGCTAGGAGTAGCCACACAGAGGATTTGTTTTTATTTATTTATTTATTTATTCAAGACCATTTTCAATTTATTGTTGTAAATATTATATATTTTTTTATTGTGAAGTAATATAAAATTTGTTTAATATTCAGTTTAAATTGAGTTACAACATTTTTTATGTTCCAAATATTTAAAAAAAAAATATAGGTTTCAATTGAATTATATATAATAAAAAAATTACTTGCCTACGCTATGGCCTCTTAAATCTGTACAAAGACTTTTACCGGCGCTTGTATAGACCTTTGCAGTGCTTTTTCATGATTAAAAAATTCCATAATTAGCAGCGCTCAGACAAGCTTTGTACCGTTAATTGGCGCTAGTTTTGGGAGCTTTTACTGGCGGTTTTGGCCGCCGGTAAAAGATCGTTTTCTTGTAGTCATTAGAAGAATTTTTGGCCATTTTCAACAAGCTCCCTCACTTAAAGCTAAGGTGATGGGCCATTGTACCCAACATATTATCCAATGGCCTACAACATGAACAGTGGATCTTAGATAAACCACAATGTGGGATATTCCCATCAATTGCTTGTCTTTCTCTTTTCAAGAAGAGGGAAGGAAACATTATATGAAATAACCAAACCTAAACAAAAGATCAACTTAAAAATGACTTTTGAAATAACTGCAAATAAGGAATGAGGGTAGAAAATGTTGACGCAGTGGAGTGTCACACATGCAACCCTTGTGCGTTTCCTAACTGGAAACTCTCTCTCTCTCTCTCTCTCTCTCTCTCTCTCTCTCTCTCTCTCTCTCTCTCCCCCTTCTTGTGTTTATAACGGGTGAAGCTTCATTCTAGGGTTTGGATAGCAATTTTTCTTGGGGTGTGATGTCTATAGAAAGAGACACATGTAAGAAAGAGTAAGGAGACTTCCATGGTGAGTGATCTTTGTGCATGGTAGGAGAATGAGAGAGAGGTGAATCTTATACTCATTGATTTATCTAATTTTAGTGAAGAAGAAAATTTTGTATTGCTTTCCCATGAACACGTATACTATCATACTATGTAAATATTTATATCCTTTTTTTCTTCTTATCATTCTTTTGTTGTGATTTTCTTTGCTTGCATTGATTGTATGCAAAGTGTTCTTTTTTTAATAATAGAAAACACATATTGCTTTTTGAATGGATTTGAACTACAATTCATAAACTCAAAATTTGATCTCAAATATGGACCATTTTAATGAATGGGTAAATAAGTAAGATATATTAATGTACTTGTAATTATTAAAAATATTGAATATTTCAAATGACAAATACAAATTGTAAACTTAATATTGTGAATTTTAAAAGGATCACACTATACATCGAGTATAGAGATCAAATTAGCTAAATAAAAAGAGTGCTTGATTGGGAAGTCATTGTTGAAAGGGATTGCATGGATTTTCTGCACCTTAGATCTTTAGGAAAGCAAAAGGACGGGAGAGAGCTTTAGATGTTTTAGGTTTGGGAACCCAACATTGTTTATAGGCCTATTAACGGGCTAGCTCTATTCAAAATTCTGATTTTGTAGGCCCGAACCTAGCCCATTAACACCCATAATTGTTTATATGGATGTAGAATGGAGTTTAAAACCCATTGAAACTCCTCTTCTAAGGCTCTACATGTTGATAGGTTTCCACATTCTTATTAAAAAATTGTGCATGTATCACAATTCAAGCACATCACCCATTAAAAGAATTTGAGATTTGATCACAACTCTAGTAGGGCCCATTCCCCCATTAGGTCTTCGTGTACCTGCACAAGGAGTGGATAAGGAAGACCCCAGCTAGTGCATGGGACCCTCCGATGCCAAAGTCAGGAATCTGGGTCTAGTCAAGTTTCGGAGGTTTAGGGCTAAAAGATTGTGCATACCTTTCACCATTTGGGGTACCTTATTTATAAATGGGGAGAGGCAGTGGCATAAAGGGTATTCCCTCGTTTTGGTGGGAATGAGTCATAATGGGATTTAGATTCCATCTTTGGCAAGAGGATCTTTTTAGATCCTTGGTTAGAATCCCGAGTGGATTTGTATCAAATTCAATCTCCTGGATCTTCGGTTGATATCGCAGATAGATGTGATTGAGGTCAGGTCAGATCCGACGGATTTTGCCGACCTAGGGCGTGCCAACTTGAGACGAACTAACCTGAGGCGAGCTGACTTGGTCCCTTCGGCGAGTGTTTTCTTTTAGTATGGTTGATCAAAGATAATTCCGATTTAGAGTTGAGAGGCCGAGCTCTATAGGTGGGAAGATAAGATTGACCTCTCCACATTTGTTCGAGATGGGAGTCGGGTCATTGGGTCACGCCCATAAACAGATTGAAGTGTTAACCTGGCCCACATTAGTTGGTCGGTCCATTTTTCACGTAACAGCCATTTTCAAAGTCTGTGGAAATCATCATCATATCAAATCACTATGGAAGACCATGGAAATCATCATCATGTCAAATAACTATCAAAGTAAGATTGTCCATGGATATTGTTTCAAAATTTGTTTCCACCTTGCAACCAAGGGAGCATTTGAGAAAATCCATTTCACCATTTTATCCATCTTGGAAACAACACAACCATCACATTTCTCATCTTAAGAGAAAATCTCCATCCCATCTCTAACTTGCACAAAAAGGGGGGTGAATCTAAGATGAGAAATGTGATGAAAATCCCAAGAGAAAAGACCATTTCTTCAACACTTATACCATTCTCCAACTCTAAATCCAAAGAAATGAAAATTGCAATTGAAAGATTTCTTTGCCCTATATAAAAAATGGCAATGGGCCATCGTACTAACTAACGGGCTGTAATATGAACGATGGATCTTAGACAAACCACAATGTAGGATATTCTTTTCTTGTCTTTCTCTTTTAAAGAAGAGGGAAGCATTATTCAAAATAACAGAAAACTAAACAACAGTTCAACTTACAAATGAGAGAATTCTTTTGAAATAACTAGAAATAATGGATGAGAGAATTCAATGCATAGCCCAGTGGTAGACGAATTGCAACATTGATTTCATGTGTTTGAGTGTTGTCACGTCCTAGACTCGATAACCGGACTCACAAGGAACCCGATGGACGGTTCTGGTCGCAATAGCCTTCGTAGTACCCCATTCTTGGCTCCTGAAGTAGGTTCCGATCCTGGGATCCTATAAGGAGAATTTCCATAACAGTGTAATCATTTCCAATAAGAGCATACCTAAGATCACAGCAAGTACATCTGAGAATAACTAAGGGCACACATCACAAAATCCACTAAGAATTTGAACTTTTACAAGTATCCATAAGGTCTAAAAGGACATACATAAGATGATAGAAAAAGGAAGGGAATATCTGCAACAGTGGGGTCCTCAAGCTCAACTCTACTCTAAGCTTTGCCGCTACAATACCTGCCTAGGATCTCCTGCACGCATCAATCGTGCATAAGCTTATAGAAGCTTAGAGGGTGGTGAAGGTATGTGGTAATAATGCACATAAGAATAATAGGAGATACAGGAAGGAAACATGATCAAAGCCAAGGTAGTACAATAATGCTTCTTGTCATGAATGCAAGAAGCTATACCAAGGTAGTACAATAATGCAGGAAGTCATACCAAGGCTATATAATGCAATATTGTAATGCAATGAGTATTGGGCGTCATGCTAAGGCGATGCAATATGAGGCTTACACAGCCGATGCAAATGCAATACGAAGTAATGCTAGTGCTCATCCAATCCACATATCAAGTATATTTCCATCATAAGGAAATCACCGGGGTCCATTACACTGCTGGATGATTGCCGCTCTACAGATCTCGCACAATTAAACGGCCGTAAGAGACCTCACTACCCGCCTGTGGACAGTCAATCACTAGCAAAGCTTTACGCTAGCGGACCCATTCATGAGCTAGTCAGACTCAGTCTAGCAATGCCTTTTTACATCAGGCGAGTAAGGCCACACCCCTATCCAACTGACTACATGACAGTGGGAGTCGCGGCCTAACGGTATAAGGCTCTCGTGTGCTCATATATTCCACCTTGTCAAGGCGTTGGATTAGATCCTTGGTACCATGAAAGTTTTGAAAATTTCACCCATGGGCATCCTATGCACCCGATATGCTCAAGTAACATTTCCGGTGTCCAAACATGGTCATCCACGATGTATCTGTGAAGGCTACAATCCTGATGAAGCAAAGGCGATAATGCTCATATGTTATGCAATGCCAGATGCATGAATCACACAATTAACCATGCATCAATTCGAAGCATCTAACATGCTCAAGAGGGAATACTACGTCCCTTGGAGAAGGTAACATACAATGCCCAATGACACAATATGACTACACACATAGTGTCAACCAAGCATACAATGATGCACATGGGTCATGAGGATGAATTTAATCATACTATATGGCGATATTTAAGATAAGAATAAATGTAACCACATACATGTCTTCTTCATAATAGGCCATAAAAAGATATAATACTACTTTTAACAGCATGGGCTACAAGAGGAAAATTAAGGCCCAAGGCTCAATTTCCAATGGCCATAGAATCCATGCATTAAGTTGGACTTGGTGGGCAGCCTGTGTACACAATATACGGCCCAAAATAAGTTTAAGTTTAGATGAAATGAGCCCAACTACATCAGCCTAATAACTAGCAATTTAAGTGGGCAACCAAGGGCCCAATACTATCCTTATCTTAGCCCCCAAGTCCATCAAAATGGTAGAAGTCAGCCCAATATATGATTGGGCTATGCTGGGACGTCCCATCCCACTTTGGGCCCATGAGATGCCCTAAAAATATGATCTAAGATGGGGTCCTCATGTGATCACTAAGGGTGATCCAAAAGAATGCACTGATTAAGCCCAAAGATTATAGAAAAACATAAGCATGTAATACGTACACAAGTTCTCAATATGGTGGGCCCCACAATCAAATAAAGTTTTAACCATACAATTGTTCATTTAAGGCCCTTTAATAAACTTTTGGCCTGTTTGACTTCCTGGGCCTGCTAAGGTCCAAAATTTAGTTAACTATGTGGAAATAATCTCATGAAGGCCAACTATACTCACTAGGGGATCCCACCAGATGGAGATTGTGTATATATCATGAAAAGATCAAGTGGGTCTGCTATTGGATTGTGAGTCCAACAGCAATCCAAGGTAGAGAGTGCTTCCATGATCGGGCGATCCACGGCTTGAATGGCCTGGACCAACATACTTGAGGTAGGCTCCACATGCATCCATATTTAGCCTCAAATAAACGGACCAGGGTCTATGGTGGGCCTTTAACCATCCATAGAGAAACCCATAGACATACCTTAGGACCACTCAGGAGGACATCTAACCTTAACTGGTTTCCAAGAGGTAGCCCACCACTACTGGAGCATGAAATAAGGCCCAAGGCCTAAGCAATCCATGGCCTAGAGGACCATACACTGAGCCCAGTCTCATAGTCCATATAGTGGGCCCTCAAGTAAGGTTTGGGCCCAACCAGAAGGGTCATAAACCCATATGTTGTGGTGGGCTTCATGGGCAGCCTAGTAGTTCATTTACATGGGCAACTCTCACATTTAACACAAGTGAGTTGGGCCTCACTTTTTAGCCTAAGTATAGGGTCAATTTTAATGGGCGATCAAGGGCCCAACTTCTTGCATATTCTTGCCCCTAAGCCCATCATAATAGTTGGGAGAGTATAGGCCCAAAATCAATGGGCCTACCCAAAAAAAAGGACTTAGTCCACAAGGCCTAATTACCAACACAAAAGGGGCAGCCACATATATATAATGTCACATAATGGGCCCTAAGGAACAAGCCCAAAAACAAAAGCCATCCAATTCATGCCATATGGTGGACTTAGAGGGCAGCCCTTAAACCCAAGGATATACATGGGCAGGGCCTAAACCGATAGTGTGGGCCTTGTCATATCAGCCCTAAGACTTAGCAAGACCCTCCACAATATGCATCAATGTGGACCTTGCAAGTCAGCCCATAATTAAGCACTTCATGAGGGCATCAAGGCCCATTAATACATATGATCAGCTTATAGATAGCATTGGGCCAATAAATCAATAAGGTCAGCCCTTGCACAATCTTGGGCTCAAGGAAGAGGTTTCCAGCCCATTGGGCCTATAAAACTACGTACCTAAAAATCTGGTTAAGGCTAGCCCACAATATCACCACAAAGGTGGGCCTTAAGAGGCACTAATTATGCCCAAAAATGTTTAAGGAAAGAAGGCAAAGAGTGTGTGCAAAATTCCCCTAAATCTAGTGGGCCACAACGGCTCCAAAACAATCAATCATGTAGCAAATTTGGGCCCCTTATTGGAATTCCAACCCACCCATTTCCTAGGCCTGTTAGAGTCTAGAAATTTATTTAATCTAAATGGGTTACTGACCCATGGTGACCTACACATATTACAGTGGGCCTCACCAAATGAACAGAGTAAATACAACACGTCTAAGTGGGCCCACAAAGCAGGCTGGATGGCCTGCCAAGGCTGGACGCCCCAGCCTGGGCGTCCTTGCCTAGTGGGCCACTCCAGGCCGTACCACGATCACCTCGAATGTCCATTGGGTCTGAAATTTTGCAGTATGACACTTTCATGTGTGGGCCACACCCCCACAAAATTTCATAATTTTTCGATATTCTTAAGTATTTTAATTAATTTAAATAAAATATTCTGTCCAGAAAATCGGACTGACCTGGATGTCCCAACGTGGTGGGCCAGTCCGGCCCTTGGCACGGTGTGCACAGGGGTCCATTGGCCCTGAAATTTGGTATGTAGGTCCTACCATGAGTGGACAACACTTCTACAAAATTTTAGAATTTTTGGACATATATAAATATTTTAATTCATTTAAAAAAATCAATCTATCCTGAAAATTGGACTCATCTGGACACCATATTATAGTGGGCCGGTCCAGCCAATACCATGGTGCGTACAGGCATCCATTAGCCCCAAAATTTTTTAGGTGGGTCCTACCATAAGTGGATCACCTCCCTGTAAATTTTCATAATTTTTAGACACTCAAAAGTATTTAATAAATTTTGAAACTACAATTTGTCCAGGGTGAAATGTTGTTGGAAGTGTAGCTGTCCTGAATTTGGGGCATCCAAATGGGTGGGTTCTGGGCATCCAAAATTCTTGAAATTTGGACCCAAGGTCCCTCATCAAGCCTACAATAAAGTGGGATTCAGAAAGATGGTCCACCTTCTAAGAAAATATTTTAAAATTTTTATTTTTATGGGACTATGCTACTGGACTGCACAACAGAAAATTTCTGGCAGTCCACTATGTTGGCCCACCCTTTTGGATGCCCAAACGGGGTCCATTGGGGCTGAAATTGGGTGTGGTAATAGGTGGGTCATGCATCTAAAAGAATCACATATTAATTTGTATCAATCTTCCCACAAAATTTTCAGAAATCAGGCCCCAAGGTGGCCCAAAAATCTATCCAGACAGTTTCTGGACAGCAACATTACATTGGAATAAAATAATTTTAATCGGTAATTAAAATGAGATTTAATCCAAGAAAATTAGAGGATGGAGCACCCTAGTGGGCACCACAAATATCCAGACCATCCTACCATATAAAACACCTTTGCATTTACCCCAATTAGTTGGATTTTGGGGCCACATGTCATAGGATGGGATGTCATGGGCGTCCTCTCCTTTTTGGGTGGCTGGATTTTTGTTGGCCCATAAGGTGGGTCACACACCATGATCAGTGATGGAAATAAGGAAAAAAAAAAAGAGAAGGAAGGGAAATCCGGCCACAGGGAAGGGCTCTGCCACTATTAAGCCCTCCCAAGAAAATCCAACCACACATCATACACCAGTATATATCTACACTATGAATCTCATACATGCATGACTAAAAATTAATATGGATGGTGGGGATGTCATTCCCACCATGATCCTAAGGTCTAGATAACCTCATCATGCAAAGAAATCTAAGGATCCACCATGATGGGTCCATAAAGGAAAGCCCCATGCATGGGACATGCATGCATGAGGTGGGCCATTTGGCCACACCTATGGGTACGTGTGGGATCTCCACCATTGATTGGTAGGTCTTACACTCCCCTCATAATTTATTTTTTTTTTTAAAGAGATCTCCACTATAGAAATCAGATTTACCACATAAGGAAGTACCCACCTCAAAGCATATCCTCTTTCTTCCACACTTGGGCTCTATATCTCCAATGGTGAAGTTTTAATGGTTAGAATGGATTTTTGAGGGTTAGATTGGGAGAGTTCTAGCTTGGAAGGGGCTGGAGACTTTGAAAATTTTTAGAGGAAGGTCGCTAGCTAGAAATGAGGAGGGAGAGATAAGGAGAGAGAGAGAGAGAGAGAGAGAGAGAGAGAGAGAGAGAGAGAGAGAGAGAGACCATGATGGGTTTGTAAGAGAATCCATCATTACCATAGGGAGGAGTTTACAATGTTGTAGGTTAGACTAGGCCTCTTGGTGGTGTTTGTGGTTGGTGGTGTTGATTATGGATCTTTGTGTGGTGTGTGGGTAGTGTACCTTGGAACTTGTACCAAGGATAATGGTGGTCCACATGCATTCAACCTAAGTGGGCCACATGATCAATGGTTATATAATGAGATGTACACAACTTTTAATCTACATATCGGATTTATATACGAGATGCAGCGTTGGAACCGCGGCGACAATGCGGTCGCAATGACATAAGTCCTGGGCAATACGAGTCGGATCTATGTGACCGAATTCAAGGATGACTGCAAATACTATCCGAAGGTCGCAGGTCGCCAAAATTTGACCGGTAGGACCACAAGACCAAAATATACGAAATGCGTACTCACACACACACATGCACACATGCGAACTCGGGTCGGGTCTCACAAGTACCCATGTGGTTTGTGTTTAAAAAATAAAAATTAAAAAACTCTTTTGAAATAACTATAAAACTCTCTCTCTCTCTCTCTCTCATATCTAAGACATACATATGTGAAGCCTAGGTTTTTTTTTTTTAAAAAAATTATTTTAAGGAAAGGTGGACTCATTCCACCTGAGTTTTATTAAATAGATTGTACAACCATTTGGGCGGGTCCCAACAAAAAGATTTCGGACCTCGCCTATCATATACCAAAATTCTCCCACTAGGATCTGTTCAAAATTGGCTAAAAAGACTATCCACTGATATTAGCATCAATGCCAAATCAGAAGTAGGAGGATGCTATTGATGCATAACCAAGTGGCAAAGGACTCATCCTATCTGCCGCGGACGATGAATGGAGCGAAAAGGCGAAGCTCCATATTTGATTGTCCTTATGCTCCCTAACCTAGGGTTGTCTAGTGCTAAAGATCCCCTAATGTGAAGCCTAGTTTTGCTAGTACCTTCTCTTGGGGTGTGTTGTCTATAGAGGGAGAAACATTGTTTTGGCTAGTACTTTCTCTTGGGGTGTATTGTCTATAGAAGGAGAGACACATGTACATAAAGATTGCAAAGCGAAATTCCTTCAACGGAGACTTCCTTGGTGAGTGATATTTATGTATGATGGGAGAATGGTAGAGAGTTGAATCTAATATTTTTAAATTTTGTTGTTTTAGTAAAGAAGAAAGTTACCTATTGTTGCACAATAAGAGTAGATATATTGTCATACTACAAAGGTCTCGGTGTCTTTTTTCTCTTGTCATTCTTTTGTTGTAATTTCCTTTACTTGCATCGATTGCATATGAGCATTTTTATATATATAAAAAAAAACACACACACACACACACATTTTGCTTTCTAAATGGAATTGAACTACAATTCACAAACATCTCAATTATGGTCCATTTTGATTAATGGGTCAATGATTAAGATATTAATGTACTTCTAATTATTAAAAATATTGAATATTTAAATCAACAACTACAAAGCAGATGCTAGCTACCTTTTGGAATCTAAATCATTCATCTATTGGGTTTTTGATGGTCTATGATATAAATCTTCTCAAGTAATAATCCAAACAATGCTATTTGTGGAGATTTACTTTAATATGGATCATTATATGCTCATGGTTAGGGCTATTTTGTGCAAGAGATTTAGGAAATGGTCGATGGGGGCTACCAGAAGGACAATCTTGACTGTTCAAAGATCAATATTACATAAATGGTTGCTAATGTAATAGTCAGAGTTGATATTCTTTGTTCTTTCTAAGAACTGGAATTGGCACTAATGAATTCCCACTTGATTCTCCCTTTCAATTTGTGGAGAGTGATGGTCTCTCATGGTCTATTCTTGCATATTGAGGAGGAATCAATAATCCTTATCAATTGAGGTCTCCAATCTAATCAGTTGAACTATAAGTTATGGCCCACCCAATGTATAACTTCCAACCTTTTATGTATGTGAGACATCCAACCCATTCAATAGGTTGGAACCATGATAAGGATCACCTTGTGCAAAAATTGGTCACATCCATTTATCAAGTGGACCACACTTCGAACTTTCTATTTATAACTGGCTAGAAATTGGTTTTATGGTTTGTCGGCCTGATAAGAACATGGGGTTGGTATTTGCCCGGGTGATCCCTCATGAGTATTTCATGATTTACTTTAGTGGTAGGAAGTCATCCGTTGGATGGACCTTTAACTTGGGTTCCAACGGGTTGGGATTCAAACCACCTTCTAAGGGTTGGCAATGGGCTGGGCCTGGGCCAACAAAATAAAAATTGAATAGGCTGGCTGAAAGATTCAGCCTGACTAGTTCAAAATCCAGGCCTGGGCCCAACCCATTGCCAGGCCTAACCACCTCCTTATTAAAAGGTATAAATATGGCCTCTGATGGCATTTG
Source organism: Magnolia changhungtana (assembly GCA_030180095.1). Taxonomy (NCBI): domain Eukaryota; kingdom Viridiplantae; phylum Streptophyta; class Magnoliopsida; order Magnoliales; family Magnoliaceae; genus Magnolia; species Magnolia changhungtana. The sequence continues at coordinate 4,837,920 of JASAUF010000364.1, read as the reverse complement.
AGGTCCATCTTTAAAAAACCATAAGGCAGAGATCGACCATAGCAAGTTGTCTATTTCATATCTTCATTATTCAAAAACTCTCTTGCACAGCTATCCAAACTTGAGAGAAAAAGTAGACTTTCTAAGTAAAAACACGGTGTCTATTTCATATCTTGATTATTCAAAAACTCTCTTGCATGTACCATTCACTCTTTTATATATATACAAAAGCTAAATTCATGGGGCTCCACTTACACATCACATTGAAAATCTTAGTTTAACTCAAACAAACCGAATGTAGCATAAGCGGATCCAAAAGAAACGAAAATTAAATGGACTCTAACACGAACTATGTGTAACTAAGGCATATTTGGATACCAACAAATAAGTTACTTTTTCTATATCTAACTTATTTGAGATAAGTAAGTTTGGTTTATAGTTAATTGTAAGTAATTATTTTATTTAAGTTATTTAATTGCTTCAGTTTAATAAGTAGAAATCAAGATAAAGCTACTTAAAGTATAAGTAACTTATGATCCAAACACCCCCTAAATGACTTCATGTAAATGCAAATTATAAATAATTAGATTTCCAAAACAAATCTAAGAGCCATTTTGTTTCACCAAATACTACGATAATGTAAAGAAAATGTATAATAGTTTCAAATTATTTAACTTATTTCTGACAACCTCTGCATTTGATCGCATATTCCAATATTTGGTTTATTGCAACAAAATTGTAATGATGGTATTTTTATCTTATTTTAATGTTTAATCATCACTAAAATATACAAGTGTTGTTGTTTGGATTTGAGTTTTTTAAAAAGAATTATATAAAAATATTCAATGATTATAAATTTCTTGTCTATTTAATATACTAGCATTTTATCAATTATTCCCATATTTTATTTGATAGTAGAAAAATGATAAAGGTGTTATATGTTCTTAACATTACCAAAAAATCAGCAAAAGAAACCGGTCCTTTAAAGGCTTGGACTATGCACAAAGAGTCATGTGACCAATGGAATTAAAAAGTCCCATGCATTAAGAACTTCCAACATGGTGAACTCATGGTTTAAAAAAATCAAAAATCTGTTTTGATTGGGTTCATTGGTAGTCTGTCATGAGTCTTGAGTTGACTTGGATATTTAATCATTATTAATTGAGTTCATTCGTAGTCTAGCACAAATCTTTGCTTGAGTTGACTTAGATATTTAATAATTATTAATTCAATAAAATTTAAAGTAAGAAAAATTTATAAAATGGTTAGGGCTTATTTAGTTGTTGTTATTGATTTTTTTTAAAAAGACATTTTTAGGATAAAGCAAACTTTGAAAGTTTCGTTCTAGAAATTTAATTTTAGAATTTTATTAAAAAACTACTTAATTAAACTGGAATTTACATTCAAGCATAATTAATGTGGAATTTACATTCAGGCACTTTTTTAAAAAGATAGCTCATTAATCAATATAATTATTATTCCACTACCTTCTGACATGACCATCGTGATAGCAAATGGGTAGGTGGCTTGGGTGGGCCCCACCATAATGTTTATATAAAATTTATCTCAACTAGTAGGTGCATCACTCCATGCTAGGTGAAGAGCCCAAAAATTAGCTCCATTCGTGATTCAGGTGGACCACATGATTGAAAATAATGTACAGGGTAATGCTTGCCCTACAAATTGTTTCAATTAGTGTAGTCCATGTGAATCACAGTTTTTGGATATAGGCATAAAATTTTGTTTTGAATCTATTTATTAGAGTAGATTTCATAAAATATTATAGTGGGCCTTGTAAAAATCAAGGGTGGATCTCTCTCTCTCCCAATTATTTCCTTTGGTATAGCTAACCATAATTGCCAGTCAACTTGGTTATTTTTCCTCTAAGCCTAATATTTTTCTAAATATCTAATAGTCGGAGTGGATCTTACATAAACATTATGGTGGGCCCATCAAAATCAAGAGTGGTGCCCCATCAAATTCTATTTTTTCTCTAATACTTTATGTATAGTTGGAGAGAGGTACGCCATGTCTTATCTTTTTGTGGGGCCACCATAATGTTTATGTAAGATCTACTCTAATGATAGTCTCACCATGGGCAAAAAAATTATACGGTTACCTTGTGATTAAGAGAAACAAATAAAAATAAAGTTGGCAGAGAGATGTACAACCTCAATTTTCACATAGCCCAATGTGACAATCATATGAAATCCACACCAATCATACCGAAAAATTTAACCATGGGGGCTTAAAATTCGGGCTCATCTAAGGTTCAGGTGGGCCATACTAAGGGAAACAATTTGGAGGATGACTATTGCCTATACATTGTTTTCAATAATGTACTGCACTTGGACAACGAATAAGAGTGATTTTTGGACCGCACCTACTAGTCAAGATAGAATTTACGTAACATCAACATCTGGCCCTTGAAATAGACAACTTATTTGCTCACGTACCCACCTAACTAGCCGTTAAAAAGGTATGGTTGAAGGTAGCGATATGATAATAATGTGTATGGATTAATGAGATCACTGTTTGATCATCTTTTTGCAAAAAATATATATATACAGGGATGAAAATTTCATATTAATTATATAGTTCTTTATAAAATTTCTTCCATTAGTCCAACTTATTCTTTAATTTGTATGAACAACTATTCTTGTTGTTTTTTTTTTTTTTTTTTTTTTCATTTTCTTTTTTAATCTTTTCGAGAGAGAAATCTATTAATTGGACCTTAGAAAAGTGACAAAATGTCAACATCTATTCTAATAAATGTGTGAGTAATTAGCATTTAACTATAGTCAATAGGTGGATTATATTGATGATCTACCAGGTTACTCATTTAATTATAAGCAACTTATGTAAGGCTGATTTAAACCTTGACTATTTTGTTTGGTTGGTGGAATGGGTTAAGTTTCGCCCCCTTCACAAGGTTCTGCGTTCCAACTTAGTCTGGTTGCATGCCTATTCCTTATTGTCAGCAAAAATCAACGGGTACGACACATGGGGAAATACATTCAGGGGAGCGGATTAGGTGGGGCCGGGCCTCACCCACAAAGATGCGGCCCTTACCATGGGGCCTACCTTGACATATGTATTCTTAATCCATGCCATCCATTTGTTTTTCTAGGTAATTTTAGTGTATAATGCCAAAATTGAAGCAGATCCAAATATCATATATATGGACCACACCATATTAAAAAGTGGTGATTGAACGTCCCACCGTTAAAAAACTCCTAAGCCCCACCGTAATGTTTCGGTAATGTTTATTATCCATCCATCCTGTTGATAAGGTCACAAAAACCATAAAAAACAAATCTAAGCTTGATACAAAACCTTTTTTGGCCCGCACAAAGTTTTTAATGGTCCTTCACCACTATTTCCAATGGTATGGCCCACTTGGGATTTGGATGTGCTTAAATTTTGTGATTATGTCAAAAAATAAGCTGCAAAAACAGATTAACGGTGTGGATAAAAAGTCACATTCATCAAGTGGGCCCCACGTAATAAGGATAACACCTAATCTGCTTCGAGACGATTAATATGAAAACTTCCAAATTCCATTATCTTTATTTACATAGAACATCTTGTAGCAGTGCATTGTAATGATTTTCAGAAGATTCCATGGTTATTCAAGAACCACACGTGCTAACCACCCCTACACGCTCGAGCTTGTGGATTGCCACAGGAAAGGCGCATCCGCATTTTTATCACTGCAGTAAAGGCAGGGTGCTGCTTGAACCCTTGCACGTGCAACACTTCCCTCACACGTGTAACCAACTCCCTATTGCTAATCACCCCTTTGTGGTCCTTCAACACCGTCTGGACAGCGTTACTGAATGCGCCGTACGCCTTCGATCCATCGTCGTTCGGATCCATGTCCGCCGACGTCTCGTTCGTCTGACAGCCGTTGAGCAGGATCCCATTATCGGGCCCTACCCGATTAGACGTGCCCGATTGCAAGCTGTGTGACCGGAATTTCGAACTCGCATCGCTTCCGAAGACTTCCGATAAGTGAGCGCCGACTTCGGAGGACTGAATGCCGGAGATTTTGGTTAGGTGATTGAGGATCGAATCGAAGGGAATGGTTTTCGGACGGTGGTGGGGCCCGCCGTTAGTGTGGGGCCCATGATCATGGACATGGGGTCCGATCTGTTCTTTCTCTTTGTCGATGAGGCCGCCACTGTGGCATGAGTCGGAGAAGATGGTGAAGCTTGCTCCCTTCGGCAATCGGTTGACTGTGGGACTTAATCTGTATGCGGAATAGGCCCACGGATCTGTCTGTGCAAGGGACATGGCGATCAGGGGTTCAGATGACTTACCTAGCTGTGACGCCATAGGAACCGGATAAGAATACCAATACCAGAATACTGATAAAGCTAGGTTCTTCCTTTCCTTCACACCCTTTCTACAAAACACTAGATGGGACTCGAATTTCTGCCGTGGTGTAGGATCGGGGACCCAGCTCTATTTTATAGAGACTGTGGAGAGAAAGTTTGAAACCCATCACAACTCTCTCCCTCTCATGCTCCACATTGTAGTCTCCCAGTTCAACTCAAAGTGTTGTCTGTGTAAGACAGCTATAGCATTCCAAATTTAAGATGTTGAGAGTCAAGCGAGATAGATCGTAGCTAGCCGCATCACCCGAAGTGGGGCCCACTGGTTTACTCAATCATCCAGTCCAACTGTATGATAATCCAAACCGTTGATCAGTGAGGCCCACTAAACAGAGTTCTTACATTCTCCCACTTGGGCCTCATTGAGCAACGTCAATGATAGTCATATAGAATTATTTTGAAAACAAGTTTTGATCTTTTAAGAAAATATCCAAATGGTTAACCAATGAAAACAGTTGGACAATATGAGTAATGTTATTCAATCTGGTCCATCAAGACAGTCGGTATCGAAACGCGGTAGTCATCACAACATTTAATTTAAGCGAAGTGAGTCTAAGCGCGATCACAAATACTTTCAATCTTAACGACATAGATCACAAACTAGGAAATGTGGTATAAGGATTACACACTTCAGTGTGATGATATGTGTCTATCCTTAAGAGGTCATGAAGCTTTTACATGTCTTCAACGAGACACGACTGTAGTTCTACTTACTCAAAATTTTGCGCATATATATATAGAGAAGTAGAAATAAATCTTTATATCAAAATCATCCAAACAAACTGTATAAAATGAGATCTCTAAGTGTCTGTGAAAATCAAAATACGCTTAACTCCCACTAACTGAAAACATCTGTGGGATCAATGACTCCCATGGATGTTACATGCTTCTGAAATGGCGTGATAGGGAGCCCTTTAGTGAGCGGATCTGCAATCATCTGCTTAGTGCCGATGAATTCCACAGACACTTGATGATTCTAAACCCTTTCCTTTACAACAAGGTACTTGATGTCGATATGCCTTGACCTTGACGAATGCTTGTTGTTACTAGAGAAGGAAATAGCGAAATTAATTATCGCAAAATATTCTCAATGGTTTCGGGATATGCTCCAGCACCCGCAAACCTGAGAAGAAACTCTGTAACCATAGTGCCTGATTAGATGCCTCATGGCAGGCAATAAATTCAGCTTCCATAGTGGATGAGGCTGTGGTAGATTGTTTCACGCTTTTCCACAACACAGCTCCTCCCACCATCATGAAGATGTATCATGAAGTAGACTTCTTAGTATCAATGCAGCCTGCGAAGTCTGCGTCTGAATATCTGATCAACTCCAACTGATCAGATCTTCTGTATGTGAGTCCGAAGTCTTTTGTTCTCTGAAGATACCGTAACACTTTCTTTGCAGCTATCCAATGTAGCATTCTTGGATTAGATAGATATCTTCTCAACATTCCAGTGACAAAGGCAATGTCCGGACGCGTACAGACTTGAGCATACATGATGCTCCCTACTACTGATGCGTACGGAAATTCTTTCATTCGATTCTTTTCTAAATCATTCTTTGGACACTGAAATAGACCAAATTTGTCGCCCTTCACAATGGGCGACTTTCCTGAAGCACAATTTTACATGTCATACCTTTCGAGTACCCTGGTAATGTAGGCCCTCTCAGTGACAATAGCGATCCAAGTGTTCATTACACGGCTGAATCTCAATGTCGATGACGTAAGAAGCTTCACCAAGGTCTTTCATTTCAAATCTTTGAGATAAGAAGTTCTTGGTGTCACTCAACATCCTGGTATCACTGCTAGCCAACAGAATGTCATCAACATACAAAATCATCATAACGAACTTACTCCCACTGGTTTTAATGTAGATGCATTCATCTGCAGTGTTTTCTACAAAGCCATATGAGGAAATTACTTCATGAAACTTAAGGTACCACTGTCGCGATGCCTGTTTCAACCCATAAATGGACATCTTAAGTTTGCAAATCAAGTGTTCTGAGCCAGTAGCTACAAAACCTTCAGGCTGCAACATGTATACATTCTCATTTAGATCCCCATTGAGAAATGCAGTCTTTACATCTATTTGATGTAACTCTAAATCCATATGAGCTAAAAGAGCCATTATGATCCTGAATGAGTCTTTCTTAGATACTGGAGAGAAAGTCTCCTTAAAGTCAATGCCCTCACGTTGGTTAAAACCCTTGGCAACAAGTCGGGCTTTATATCGTTCGACAATACCCTTGGAGTCCCGTTTGGTTTTAAATATCCATTTACAACCAATCGGCCTTATTCCAGTGGGTAACTCTACAAGATCTCATACTTTATTATCCTGGATGGATTTCAACTCATCTTTCATGGCATTAAACCAACGAGAAGGATCAGCACTTTGTTTGACTTGTGTAAAGGATTCAGGATCCTTTACCACCCCTATGTCAAAGTCGTGCTCCTGTAAGTATACGATGTAATCGTCTCGATTTACAGGCCTTCTCTCTCTTTCAGATCTTCTTAATGGTTCAATTTGTTGGGTCTGATCTTGATTTTCCTCATCAGTGGTTTGTATATGAGGTTCTACATGGCGCTCTGCAGTGACTGTAAGATCAACTGCATCATTAGTGTCCACGTGATTTGGATTGACTATGACAGGAGTCACAGTCCTTTGTTCTTCAAATACAAAATTTCTTATGTTCGTACTCCCACTGTTTTCAGTGTCCTCAATGAATCTGGCATTCTCAGTCTCAACAATCCTAATAGAGTGGGAAGGACAGTAGAATCGATAACCTTTTGATCTTTCTGGGTATCCAATGAAGAAACAACTTACGGTTCTAGGATCAAACTTCTTTTTATGCGGGTTATAAACTTTGGCTTCAGCAGGACAACCCCAAACATGTAGATATCGGAGACTATGTTTTCTCCCATTCCACAACTCAAAAGGAGTTTTTCTTACTACTTTGTTCGGAACCCTGTTTAGTATATGAACTGCGGTTTTGATCGCATCACCCCACAGAGATTCTGGCAATGTCGAATTACTGACCATGCTTCGCACCATATCCATAAGGGTGCGATTTCGCCTTTCAGCCACTCCATTCTGCTCTGGAGTGTCAGGCATAGTGTATTGAGCGACAATGCCACAATCCTGCGGGTATCTAGCGAATGGCCCTGGATTACATCCTGATTTGTCATATCTGCTATAGTATTCACCACCACAGTCAGATCTAACAACTTTAATTCTCTTATCAAGTTGATTTTCAACTTCGGCCTTATATATTTTAAAAGCATCCAGGGCATCTGATTTCTCACTAATAAGGTATAGGTACCCGAAGCAAGAATAGTCATCTATAAAGGTAATAAAATATTTGTGGCCACTCCATGAGGCTGTAGGGAATGGTCCACAGATATCTGTATGTATAACCTCTAATAGACCTACACTCCTGGTTGCACCTTTCTTTCTCGATCTAGTCTGTTTCCCTTTTATGCAATCAATGCATACTTTATAGTCAGAGAAGTCTAGAGAATGCAAAATTCCTTCTCGCACAAGCCTGTCTAATCTCTCACGAGATATATGGCATAGCCGCCTGTGCCACAACATGGAGGAATTCTCATAATCTAGTCTTCGCTTAGATCCCACTTTATTTCCATGCAAGGTATTAATATTATAGACGTGAGAGACAATCAAGTCTAACTGGTATAAGTTGTTTACTATAGAGCCGGTTCCAATTTTAATCGAATTAAAGTAAATACCAAAACTTTTATTTCCAAATTGGAATGAATATCCCAACTTATCCAAACAGGAAATTAAAACTAAATTGCGCCTTATAGATGGCACACAGAATGTTTTTACTAAATCTAAAAATTGACCAGAGTTTAACTTAAGCCTATAGACTCCTATTCCCTCCACGTCTACCTTGACACCATTGCCTACGTAAACTGAGCGCTCCGCATCAGTTGGTGGCCTGGCCTGTAGTAATTCCTACATAGAAGTGCATATGTGAATAGTAGTTCCTGAATCTATCCACCAGGAATCCGCTGACACATCAGTTAGATAAGATTCAAAACAGACAAGAACAGAATGATTACCTTTCTTTATGAGCCAATTCTTAAAGCCTTCGCAGTCTTTCTTGAATGACCCGCCTTATTGCAAAAGAAGCACGGTTTGCCTTTAACCCGTTCGCGTTTAGATCCATTTCCAGATTGATTCTTATGGTTTGCAGATGAAGGATCAGAGAACCCATTATTAGAACCTTGTTTCGTCTTCTTCTTACCTTTATTCCCTTGCCCATGCCCATGACCTGAGGTCACCATATTAACATTTTGAACTTTAACCACCTGCCTGATCCTGTCTTCTTCTTGGACACATTGAGTGATGAGTTCATCCAATGTCCACATGTCCTTCAGAGTGTTATAGTTCACCAGAAATGTGCCGAATTAGGGAGGTAGGTTATTCATGATCAAATGAACCAGTTGATCATCAGTGAGTACAAGCCCTAGAGCACGGATCTTAGAAACAACCTCGATCTGCTCTACAATGTATTCACGGATGTTGCTTTTTCCATCGTAGGACGAACGAGTCAATTTATTCAGAAGGATGCCTACTTCAGATTTATCAGATTTCTTGAACCGTTTTCCCATTTCAGTAAGGAAAGTTTTGGCATTTTCTGTATCAGGCATGGCGCCCTTCATGGATTCAGAAATCGAATACTTAATTACTTTCAGGCATGTATCATTTGATCTAAACCATGCAACCCATCGATTATATTCAGCTTCAGTAGTATTATCAGATGGTTCTGGCAGTTCTGGTGTTATTAGGGCAAGATCTAATTGTAGACACCCTAGTATAACTTCAATGGCGTTCTTCCATTGAGCATAGTTAGATCCATTTAGGGCAGGGACTTGATGTGTATTAGTTGGAATTGAGACTGAAATAAAAGAGACACATACATACTCACATTAGTTCACAGTTTCACAAATCAATTTCGTGAATGTAAATAAAGAATATCAGGCAAATTAAATCAATTCAGTTGTTAAGAGAGGGATCAACTGAATCATCCAGGATGACGATGGGCCCAACCATCTCATCCTGGTGAGAATCTGTTACATCATCATCATTCTTCCTGTGGGTGGTAATAACAACATGTTAGTGATCCTCCTGAACATGAAGCTAAGTGATGTAAGTCATGTAAATCTGAGACACTCAACACCTGTGGGTGAGATGAGTCTTTCAGCTTTACATTACCAGCACCATTTACTTCACCCGTTCACTTGATTGCCAAACGGTAATCGTCTGTGTTTTCGTTACCGTACGCAGGAAAAGGTGAACGCAACTGTATGCAATCCTCCTTATTGCAATGCTACAAGTCTGTACTTGTACAATTTTCATCGATTGAGGTCACTATGGTGGCTAACACAACCGAATCTAACATTACAAATATAGACTTAGGATTGTGATTATAATCCTGCCTCTCAATGGATTATTTCTTAATTAGTCTAATACGGCCCACAAGATAGTTGATATTGACCCTTGTTGGATATAAAAGAACCTTAAATGAAACTTATGTATAGGTTTCAAACCATATATTTCAACGGTCTATATCAATTTCTAAAGATGGGTAATGGGCCAATGGTAGGGCCGAATCAGTACTCTATAGTGTAAGATTATTACAAATGATTAAATCAAATCTAATTCATGATCAAACTAATAGACGGTCCAGATAAAAAATGTCCATATCCTTCTGAATGAGTAAGATTTTATGCTCGTGAAGGAACTCATAGATGGTCTTGATCAAATAATAGAATATTATTGAGTGGACCACACACATGGATAAATGGGCCTATAAGGATATCAGGGCCTTAAATGAGTTACAAAGGGAGGGCCCCACTTGCGGTATGATAAGAATGGTCAGGATATGAATAATGGGCCCACATATTCAATCAGGCCCAAAATTCAGGTCCACTCCAGATCTAGAGATCCGGTACATGCCCTTGAATCCGGCCCTATTTATATCCGAAAGCAATCGCGGGTCCAGAGACGGACCCGAAATTACAAAAAAAAAAAAAAAAAAAAAAAAAAAGGGTCCGAATGCCCGTTTCCTCATAAGGTCGTTCACGACCTAAATCCCAAACCACAGTCATTTTCGACTGTCTGAGATCAGCTACTGGAGAATCCTCAAGCGAGAGCTCCGCCACGCACATCTTCGAAAATGATCTCTCTGTTCGACGATGGCGACCACCACAGAGAAAGATCACGATGCTGGTAATCACGGCTTCGACGATGGACATCTCAAGGAGACGACCATCATCGATTGTGGTTACAAGAAGGGTTCCAACACCTCGATGCTAATGGAGGAGGCGATGGATGCATGAGACGAAGGAGGTGTCCGGAATCCTGCCCTGATGAGATGAAGACACGCTGCCGACTCACCGAGAGTATGGCGGAGGCTTTGCATCCATGGCTCTCTCCTAGAGATACAGGTCAGGGTACATAAAGTCCCCAATTTTACTGGATCTGGGATTATGGAACTGAAATCCCCAATTTTTTGATTTGGGGATTCAAATCAGAAAACCCTAATTGCTGGATTTGGGATTTGAAATCCCTAATCAGCCTGTATGGGATTCGAAAATTCCTAATTAATCTATATTTGGAGATTTGAGTTCGAAAATCCCTAATTAATGATTTGGGATTTCCGGAATTCCCATATACTGAATTTGGGACTAGAAATCCCTAATTAATGATCTCTGAATTCAGGGATTCGAAAATCCCCAATATAGATTTGTGATTTTGGAAACCCTAATTACGTTCTGGATTTGGGGTTTCTAGATTTGAAATTCCCAAAATTAATTAAGGGTTCAAAATCCCCAATCTATAGATGTGGAATTCGAATATCAAAATCCCTAATAGTATATATGGGATTCTAATTTCGAATCTGCTGATTGCTGATATGGGTTCCAATTTGGAAAACCCTAATAATCGAATTGGATCTATAATAGCTGAATTCGATCATCCATACCTATGCACAGATTGCTCTGATACCACATGTGGGACTTAATCTGTATGCGGAATAGGCCCACGGATCTGTCTGTGTAAGGGACATGGTGATCAGGGGTTTAGATGACTTACCTAGTTGTGACACCATAGGAACCGGATAAGAATACCAATACCAGAATACCGATAAAGCTAGGATTTTCCTTTCCTTCACACCCTTTCTGCAAAACACTAGATGGGACTTGAATTTCTGCCGTGGTGTAGGATCGGGGACCCAGCTCTCTTTTATAGAGACTATGGAGAGAAAGTTTGAAACCTATCACAACTCTCTCCCTCTCACGCTCCACATTGTAGTCTCTCAGTTCAACTCAAAGTGTTGTCTGCGTAAGGCAGCTATAGCATTCCAGCCCTAGTACGCAGCGTTGCGCAGATAGACTGCGCAGCGCATCACCTGAAGTGGGGCCCACTGGTTTACTCAATCATCCAGTCCAACTGTATGATAATCCAAACCGTTGATCAGTGAGGCCCACTAAACAGAGTTCTTACATTGACTAGATGCCGGAAGTCGACGTCTGAAAGAGGATTACGGTTACCGTTAGTTTGTTGGAGATTTGCTAAGCTGAAACGCGTGTACATGGAACACCATTAACACAATCTACCGTATGTGAAATCGTGTGGCTGATAATTGAAATATCTAATCTGTCCATCATGTGGATCGGACCTTGTAGATGCTCTATTAAAAAATAAATCTAATCCAATAAGTAGGTGGGCCACGATATTGGAAGGGGAAGAAAACTTGAATTGGGATTTCATTGTAAAGTGTGGGTCACCTGACTAGTGAGCGGAGCTGATTCTTGGGACAGAACATCGTACCCTCTGTTGAGTGGATTGAATCTAAGGTTATGTGCTATGTCTAACATACGCATGGTGTTATAGTACGCACACAAAGAAACCGAATCCTATGAGGGGGTGTTTGGCAAATGGATTTAATTAGAATTAGGTGGGATAAAATTATTATAGTGCAATGATTATTCAGTGTCAACGATTATCTTAAAATTCCGGATTTGAAAGGACATTGTATCCCATTAAATACCATATTTGGTTTGTGCCATAAATGCAAGAAAATCCATCGTCCCGGGAAGTAGGTTGCTTCGAGAAATCATTGGCAATCGACTTTTCCATTGTTGTGATGTGGTTAACAATTATTGTAGACACGCTGTGATGTATGTCTTTTATATATATATATATATATATATATATATATATATATATATATATATATATATATATATGCACCATTTATTCATTTTGTGACGTTATTTTATGGTGTGGGCTCAAAAATAGAGTAAATCTAGAGCTTACATGGACCATAACGTAGAAAGCAGCAGGGACAATGATACCCACCTTTGAAACCTATTTAAGGCACACTGTGATGTTTGCAATTGGACGTCTCCATTAAATTCACTGAGATATGGATAAGGAGAAAACACAAATATCACCTTTATCCAAGACTTATGCAGCAATGAAAAAAAAAAAAAAAGTTTTCAATAGTTGGCCTTT